>PNEQ01003048.1:0-15949 GCA_003012365.1 Medauroidea extradentata | reverse complement strand
GAGCGGAAATATTTTTTTTCTTGCCTTCACCTTTCCGCGACGTCTGAACACACGTTTGTTCAGGTTGAAAGAAATATTTACAGATGAGTCTAACAAAGGTAATATTTTAAACATCAGTAACAAATTATTTAATATAATCTGCATGTTCGGCCGTTTTGTTAACCAAATACGTTTCGTCGGGTTTTCAAATTTTCATCAGGAAGCAAAATATATTGTCGGCCGGCGTGTGTGTTTGTTTCGCCTCACACAAACTAATATTTGGTCGGGCCTTTTGTGTTCTGTGTTATTGTTGGACACTCCATTCTCCGCATCAAGGTTGGGGGGGGGGGGAAGGGGAGGGGGCGTTTACACTTCCACTGCTTCAACATTTCCCCAGGCAAAGCTAAACTCTGCACGAGTATGAGTCTAAAGAGAAAAATAACATTAGTTTAAAATTAACTGATATTTTTTAACAATTCCGTAAGAATCGTCATGTGCAGTTACCACTTTGGCGTTTCTTAATAAATATATACTGTCTTCTAAATATATCTGATAGTAATAATACATATTTTCTGGCTGTTGCCAACTTCCTCGAGTCGTGAAAAACTTCTGTGTAATTAATCCAGATTATCTAAAGGAATTCGTATTTATATTTTCAATATCTTTACAAGAAATAAATAAAAAAAGAATTAAAACCTTTACGGCACTTCAATTTGCATGTAAGGAAAAACACTAATACTCATAATAATTTTAAAGTTGTAAATGACAGCAGTTTTTCTAAATATTTAAAAACAAAACTTATATTTTTTAAAAGCTTTTTTTTTTTTTAATTTTGTTTTGTTTTAAATTTTGTTCAATTCTAATAGTGCAAAATGATGTAAGAGTCTTTAACGAGCGTTTCAGAAACAAAGTTCGCTAAATTATTACGGTTTACACGCACTCGTGCGCGCTCACACACAAACACACACAACAGGCTGATTCTTAATTATACTGACATATTACGGGAGTTGATTCCTGACAACGAAATATGTTGAAAAGAGTATGACTTATAGCCTAAAGTTAATTTTAAGGGCGGCGCGCACCCTTAAGTAACAGGTTTGATAATGCTTTTGTGAACGTAAATAAGAAACCACGTGATATCAAATACCACCTTTTCGTATAAAGTTTACGTGAATGAAGCTGTTAAAAGTGTTGGTTTGGATTTTGTAAAACCATTCCTGTAACATTAATAAAATTCGACTAAAGGTCAATGTAATTGTGCGAAAAGTGGTAACCATGCCTTTTAAATAAATATTTTTTGATATATAAAGGAAAACATATAAATGTTTGACTGTAACAAAAATATTGCCTTCGTCTGACACTCTTATGTTGGTTCTCGTTGAAATTCATTTCGTTGTCTTTTCAACAAGTTGATTAATAACGCCTGCTGCTATGCAACCTGTGTAACGTAGGCTACATAATGCGGGTTGTCTACCACACGGGCGCAGTGCTTTACACCTACATGTTTTGTGGGTATTTAGGCACTGCATATCGTGTTAATATTCACAGATTCACCGAGTGAGAACTGTAAAATAATACAAATATTAACAATCATATGTTAATTACAAATATACGAACATAATCGTATAATTAATTTGCAGATGATCATCAGGTGATGATGGGAACAGATTCCAGTTCTCGAAACGTTGTTATACTATGTGTCTGGAAAACTATTGTGTTTTGGTTTCGTCTCAACGTTGTGTAGTATGTTAACTTGAGTTTCTTTTTAATTTTTGTTATTTTCAGTTATTATCCGTTTGTTCTTCGTATTATTTGATCCAATTCAATTTTTTTTGGAATTTGATGTTACGTATCATGTTGACTAAAGCATACTCTGCTTATTTATATTTTTCTATTATCTTTAGTTTTCATTGACGATCGCTTATATCGCAATGGAATATGCCCAAGAAACTAAATCCAGTCAACCATATAATGTAGTGAAGGTGACATGTAATCGACAATATATTTACACAGATTGCAGATCATTTTATAGGTCGTTCGTGTTAAAGTGAGCACTACAAATTTAACCTTCGACAAATATCACTAGCCGTTACTGCATAAAACTATATTTGTCTTACGGCTTGTCTGGTTGGCAGCGAAATTACGCAATACAATTATGTGTGGTTTCCTTTTTAAATACAACCACAGAGAAATAAAATCAACTGAAGTCGAAATAGTTGAATTTTTTATAATTAATCAACTATTTTTATCAAACTATATAGGTTCCTACAGACCGCACAATTTATCTCAGACGCGCAAACAACAAGTGATGTGTCTAGAGAGGTTAGATATTTTCCGACGTTAGACGTTACGCGCGGGAAGACACGAATTGGCTGAAAATAGAACTTTAGCAGGGCTTTTTTGAGTGCTTTCTTTATTCTGAACCGCCTTTACTAATAAACCACGCCCAGAACTTTGTTATTTCATTTCCATTACTTTAGGATTTATTAATAAAATTCAGTCGTCGAATTCAATTTCAAATTTCAAACGCGAGTTTGGAACTTAAAACATGCGCCAACGAAAAATTTTTATTATATAACATTACCTAATTTTTTACCAGGAATTATCCCACAAAGTTTGTAATATACGTTAATTAACATACTGTATATATGTGTGGTGTAGTGATAAAACGCACGACTTGAATTGTGGAGGATCCGCGCTCGATTCCCGGTTCTGTTTTACACGACATTCTGAAATCACTCCAGGATAATTAAATAGGCTTTGATTTGACCTTTACACTTTACTTATTTCAGCTCACTAGGGCCGCGGTGGCGCAGTGGTCATGTTACTCACCTTCCACCACGGCGTTCCGGGTTTGAACCCCGGGCATTAGCGTAAGCAAAGTTGGGATTACTGTTCTTTATTGTTACGTTGTTTATAAACACATATATTTAAAGTGCATCAGTAACACACTCTTGTAAAATACAGGGTGTTGCAAAATTCCATGTCAATATTCTGGGGAAACAATTCTCACGTGTAGAGGAACAAAAACGCACAGTTTCTGCGCTACAGTTGGCAATACATGACGTATGGTTGATAGCGCGCGGTTAGGATCATGTTGCTGTGGGGCATCATTACAGCAGTACGTAACATGTTACTATGTCACACACTACGCCACTAACACACATACAGTAGGAACAACTGTGGCACAGCAACATGGTCCTGCCAGCGCGCTATCAACCATACGTCATGTATTGCCAACTGTAGCGCAGAAACTGTGTGTTTTTGGACCTATCTTCATATAACACTTTTCGTTACTCTACACGTGAGGATTGTTTCCCTAGAATATTGACATGGAATTTTGCAACATCCTGTATATTACCTGGCTACAAACTCATAAATCCATAAAATCTTACCCACGTAGAATAGGTCAAACCGACTATATACCGTGATATACCTATATATCGTGATAAATCACTTCGCGAGCTTCTCAGAGTTGGAACGGCTCTGTACACGTAGTTCGCTAGATCACCAACAGATAGCAGGCATGTGTAGTTTCAGTGATACAGTAAGTGACCAATGTGTCAAATATAAGATCACAATTGAGATGAAAAAGGAAAAGATTCCACATTTCACAAAAACATTAACTGATATAGCCAAGTTGTAATTTATGTGTCTCTTCATGAATTGAGATAAGGAAAGAAAATATTCTAGGAACCCTTACACCGCTATAAGACTTTTAATTTTGAAGTCACGTGTAAAGGAAAATTATTCCCTTCTTAACCGCATCGTTATGTCATGATTGGCTATTCGCCATGAGTGTCTCTGCAGCACGGTCGTAGAAGAACAGGTCTGGACACTCGCCTGGATATTTGACCCCCTTGTTGTTTGGCTCTAGTTCACCAAGTTACCGAGAAATAGTGTTTTATTGGCACTGTAGTTAGGGCGGTCGGACTAAACTCCGCCCACTTCCTTTCCACTAAGATAAACAATTTATCAAAACGTATTTTTTTATCAATTTATGAAATACTTTTTTCGCTCACAAATTTAAGAAAAGGCCCCAGCAATCTTTATTTACTTTATAAATTTAACAATGGAAAAAAGTGGACGGAGTTTGTGTCCGACCGCCCGGAAAACAGCGCCAAAAAGTACGACATTCTCGGTAACTTGACGAACTACAGCCAAACAACAAGGGGGTCAAGAAAAACACGTTGTTAGATAGGCGAGTGTCCAGGCCTGTTCTTCTACGGCCGTGCTCTGCAATAGTGTTTCTTTTGTTTATGTAGTCTACAGTGTTGTAAATGTACATGTGCACATTGTAAATGTGTGGTTAGTACAGTGTAGGTATTATAACATAAAACATTATATTATAGTAACTAACATCACATGTGTTACGGAAACACATCTGTAAAACATCGTTTCATCGAGTTTCAGAGTGCTCTCGACTCAATGAGATTAAAAAAGGAAAACATTCCTTCAACTTTGATTGCATATAATTGTAAGTTTTCCTATTCAACCTACAGTTTAGTGTCAAAACAGATTTTCCTGTTTTCCCGAAAGTTGGCCAAAGTGGATTATTTTCGTTTTTAATCTCGCCCATTCAATTAAAATGTTTAGTATTTTTCTGTTACTAAAGTTCGTGGCCTTAGCATCACGAAGTAAGGTAGATGTATCCGTTGCAATCACATATTATTTTTTAATTATGAGCATATCCTTATCTCTTCAGAGTCATCAAATAATGCGTATGTATAAAAAAAATCAGCGACTAAAGCGACGGTATTTGCATAGTTTCAAGTGTCCTAGTCACAAATAATGCTGCATTATTCTTAATTTCTTCTTGACTCCGAGTTCGGCAAGATTAATTTGAAAATATTTTAATAGAGACGTAGCTAGTTACATTACCTTTCATTACGTACTTTGTATTCGAAGTATTAAAGCGTAGTTATGCAATAATTAAGCCAATTCAAAATTTTAGGGAATAATTATCTCTCACATTGTCATTTTAGACTGAATCACTCCAAGTACCAATTTAATCCACTAGTACACACCCAATCATAAAATGCAATGTTTATATTAAGATACATTGCCGATAATTCACTGTACGCTTAATTTATTAAAGGAAAATGGATAACGCCAACAAAACAGGTGACACAGCTTCTTAAAGTGGTACAGTAATACTAAAATATTTAATTTTATCAGTAGAAATATTATGAGTTATAAATAGAAAACTCAGTAACGCAGTTTGAGTCCTGCCTAAAAGGAAGCACATAACGAATTTTTTTTTATTATAGGCTACTATAAAATTATATGACTTCAGTTAATAGTTTCATAAAGGCGCGTTGTTAGATAAACTGCACGCTGTTTTAGTGCTTTGCTCATAGGTACGATATTGCTTTAAATATGGAAAACGTCTAGCCAGGATGTACCATAATTGGATGTACAGTACAGTAATCGTGTAAAGGCACACCAACCGACAAATTACCCAGCATACTTCATTTCAGCCTGAGGAATGAAACGTTATGCAACCAGGTCATACTACAGCCCACGCCGCGAACACTATACCTCGTCACAAAAACGCAGTTATCGCCGGACTACGATGTTTGGCCTTATGTTTGTGATATGGGTTGTATTACAGTCGGGTTACATAACTTCTCAATCTGGAGGCTTATACATGATGCTACCGACATTACACACACATATTTTGTCAGAAAAAAAATTTTGACACATTTCACACTACAAACAAATTTACTTTCTGAAACTGTATTGTAATTTTTTTTTCAAACAGTATTTCGTATTTATATTTTAGTCTACCATTAGCTAACTAGGACTGCTACACAATCTATACAATTAAAAAAAAAATATTTATGTAAAAATTGTCAAAATACCTGAAGAAGAAAGTTCTATGGATAAAGTGGGGTGTTTCTGTGAAGTATACTTGCAATTATGTACAGCCGAGAGAATTTAAAAAGTTCAGTAACACAAATATTACGTTGGTAGGGTACAAAAGTGAATAAATTTCTACAACTCGCATCTCGTGAGTCCAAAAATTATGTTTTCTTGCACTTTGTGTATAGAATACAATTATAATTTGTATCACTGTACACAAAACTATAAATTATGTTAACTTGTGTCTCAAGTAACAATGAACAGCACGAGCTATTGCTGTGGTTGACAGGGCAGACAACTTATAAATTCTTAAAAATTAAGAACCACGCCTATAACGTGCTTTAATTGAGTTTGCAGTGTGTTCGTCAGTACGTCTCCTAACTAAACTATTCCTAGAGACGGGAAATATCCGCGGGTTCTCTGCCCGTTAGGCTAGCCTCCAAGACTATATATGTGTACTCAAGCAAATAGCAGCTGTTAGTTAGCTGCTCGCTGCAACAGTGGAATGGGCCTGCATTTAGTTATATTGTTGTTATTGGCTCAGCAACTTCAAGAAGGTGTCAAACAGGCCAATTGTGAAAGTGGCACGGTCTTACAGTTTCTGCAATCCTAGATTATGCCTGAATGAAAACGCGCATTTGTCAGGTCCCTAACTATTCCACATTTGCCCGTTGTGTTAATGTACGGAAAGAAAATGCACTTCGCACAAGAACGGAATGTCATTGACGAAACACCATGCTCATTAAAAACAGTGTTTCGAATCCCTCCGACATAGGTAAAAAACAGCGTTTTCAGACTGTCCCTCAAATCGTAGTAACCGCGATGTGAACTGAACTTTGCTACAGACTTTTCACTAATAAAATTATATGGTCATAGATTAATGTCCCATAGTTGGAGATGATTGTATATCGCGAAAATGTTCTGTGCCAACATAGCCTTGAAAACACTGTAGTTTCTTGCAACATATATGATTAGAGGTACATAAATTGCGCAGATACATTCCAGGTCAGGTTGAACGCCAATTATGTATACTTCATTGTCATGCCTGTGACTTGCTGGCGGCTGTTACGAAACGCGTTTGACTACTGCAAGCCAGTAGTAAACAAGGAAATAATGCGTAAAGCCGTCGCTTGCTACCTGCTTGTACGGTTATAAGCCAATAGATAATCGATTGTGGCCAGTGAGTGTATAGGACTGACAAGTCTAGGCTGCTGCCAGGTGAATCCGCGAAATTGGCGTACCTCTATATATGATCAGGTGATGTACACCTGATACAACGTAGCTATCTGCAGACCAATAACAGGCATAACATATTACAATATCGGGATTCTTATCGGTTCAGTTAAATAGGGTAACAACTCCACGTAGAGGGAAAAGCCAGTGAGATGTTTACATGCACCGAATAGTCAACGAATGAAGAGATTTTGGTCAGCACTTAACATCGAGGAATTTAGCGCTGGTGACGGGTGACATGAGGTGAGGATGAAGCAGCGCCGGAATGAATGGGCGGGGGAAACGGGAGATCCCCGAGGAAACACGCCGACCAGCGGCATCATCCGGCACGATTCCCAAATGCGAAAATCCGGGGATCCACCCCGCCGGGAATCGAACCCGGATCGCCTTGGTGGACCAAACAGTCAAGTTTTCCAGCGATAAACCATTATCTCTAACCATAGTAAAAATGGATAGGCGTGAATCTTACATGCTATACTCTGTCCACTCTAAGGTTGCAGCAGAAATAATAATTGATAACGAAATAAATCGAAATAATTGAATTACATCTTGAATCCCTACATTGTGAATGTGCTGCAACACAATTACCCTGTATTTTTTTCAATATTTCAAATGAAATTTATGCTGTGCAAAAATGTTATTGTCATTCACTTGAATGAATTAGCTGCAACCTTAGAATGGATTAAGTATAGTTCAGCGTTGAGGCGTTCAGTGTTGAGGCGATGCGGCATTTGATATGATGTTTAAAAGAACTGTGCAATGGGAGTGCATGACTGGATTTAGTTGCTTGGTCATACTCCATTGCAAAATAAATTACTGTCAAAGAAAACTAAAGTATCCGAGCAACTAAATCCAGTGATGCGGCATTTGATGCGCGGTTCAAGGTCGCCCGTATAGCTCCGTCACTTCTCAGCCTTTAACCTTTGACAATTTATTTTACAGTAATGGAGCAATGTATTTGTGATTCAGGATAAAATTAATACTTTCGAATCCCTAGCTTTTTTCCCCTAGCAAATAACTTGTTTTTTCTGTCACTTTTTTTTAAATAAATAAGGAACTTAAGAGGGCGCGATAGATAAATAAACGCTGAATACTTCAGTTGAGATCTATACATTTTAAAATTAATAGTAGAAAAACTACAAAATAGCAATCCTTGATAATCTTATTTGCCAACTTTACGAGCAAACATTTACCCAGAATGGTGCATTTGTTAAGCGTGATCTCATGCGCCACAATTAAATGTAAGATATTTCGACGTCAGAGATTGTTCTTCAGATATAAGTTAATCGAGAAAAAATTTTGCTCAGAAAGTTGACAAAAACTATTGTCTAGGATTGTTGATTTTTTAATTTTTGCAAATTGGCTTCGATAAACCTACAATTCTGAACTGATATTTTTAATGCTGAATTATATACCATGCACTCTTTAGTAACAAGCAATGTGTACAGATTGTGACGTACTCAATATTTAGAATTTGAAGTCAATATAAATAATATTTTAAAACTATTTCTCCAAGCGATGATGTTCAAACGTGCTCACCTCTAGGGCGCGGCTACAGCAATTTTCATCACCGTTTTTTTTTATTTTTTATTGGTACCAGATATTTTTTTTCTTATTTTAGACACAAAATGTGACTAAATTTGGCTCTCATGAAATTTTTATATATCTCATAGTTTTCGCGCAATGGCTTGTTAAAGTCATATTTTGCATGTTTCCGTTTTAACGACTACACTAAAACCAACTGATAAACCAAACTCAAAAAAATCACAGTGGATATAGACATTACAGGCTACAATGTCATGCTCATGAAATTAAAGAATAAAAATTATTTGAATTAAAAAAATTGCTGAAACTGAAAATAAAAATTTTAAAACTTCAATAATTTTTTTTTAAAATACAAATAATTTTTATTCTTTAATTTTATGAGCATGTCATTGTAGCCTGCAATGTCTTTATCCACTGTCATTTTTTTGAGTTTGGTATATCAGTTGGTTTTAGTGTAGTCGGTAAAACGGAATCATGCAAAATATGACTTTAACAAGCCATTACACGGAAACAATGAAAGACAAAAAAATTTCATAACAGCCAAATTTAGTCACATTTTGTGTCTAAAATAAGAAAAAAATATCTGGTTCAAATAAAAAATAAAGTAATGATGATGAAAATTGCGGTAGACCGCGCCCTTAAGGAGTCTCCCTACCTGCGCTTAAAATGCGTTGCAGCGAGTTGCGACTATTCTTTTTTTGACGAAACTACTAAACGAGCGTTATATTTGTATATCTACGAAAATAACACACACTTCAAGCTATGTCGCTATAGTTAAAAAAATTCAACACGTTTATTTAAAACAATATTTTCGGGCCCCTCAAAATGGCCAAAAATGGGGTTTCCACACTCTGTCGTATCCGGAAAAATAACAACCGGATTAAAAAAAAAACACAACTATAGAAACAAACGTTAGACTTTGAACTATGCTGGCCACAAATAAAATAATGTGATCACCACTTAAAGTCTCATAGGGAAAAAAATATAATAGTAAAGTACTGCACGCTATCTGAGTGGCTTGAGCGGAGAGGCGATAATACATTACATACGTCGGTAAATGGCAACCTTACCGATCCTGCCTCACACACACAAACACTGCCTATCTAGGGATGCCTCTTAATGCGAACCACCTATATCAAGTATCTGAAAGCATTGAGATTTTTTTTGATTAAAATATTTAAGTATTAGAAAATGGTTTCTTTTTAAAATACACCCAATAAACCAAAGCTAATACAAAAATAATTTGTTATTGTTATTAAAACAATAAACAAATTCTGGAAGCCAGATTTAGTTCATGACTCGGACACTAGGAGCACTAGTAGTACGCTAATATTTCCTACTACAGCAATGTTAAACCGGTTCTGCCGTACTCTCAGCGTTGATGGTATCTTCAGAAACTACATCTGTCAGTAAGGTAGTACATTTGGCAACGTTGGTAAATATGCAAGACCTTCACGTTTGAGGCCGTACTTACAGCTCCCTTGTGACTGGCCTATGTTGTAAGTTGCATACTCATGTAAGATACGTACTATAAATACATAAGGTGTCCAGAAAAAAAATCGCAATGAACGTACCACACAAATCCTGGGCTTAATTGGAGGCGGAAATATGAGTGGCTAAATTTTGTACGATGATATTTTATATGCACAGTGTGGCAACATAGCACTGTAGTTAGGCCACTCTTGCGCTCCACAGATATATTGCTTACCTCACTATAGATCATTCGGGATAAAGTGAGCACTAATAATTTAACCTTTGAAAAATACCACTAGCATTTACTGCGTACAATTCAAGATTAGCTCTAGTTGCCTTAGTACTTATGGTTGGCAGTGAAACTACGCAATATAGATCTGTGTATTTTACTATTATAACTCAACAATACTGAAACAAAATTAACCGAAATCGACATAATTGTATTTTATACAATTAATAAACTTTTTTTTTTATCAAACTGTATCGATTCATGCTGACTGAAAATTGTATCTTACACGCGCAAAAAATCATGTAACGTGTCCAGAGAGGTTAGATACATCCCGGTGTCAGCCGTTACGAGTGGAATAATACGAATTGGCTGAAAATAGAACATTAGCAGGGCTTTTTTGAGTGCTCACTTTATCCCGAATCGCCTATACAACTGTTTTGACCTGCATATCGTAGGTGCAGGTTCATATCCCGAGCAGTTAAAACATGATTATACGTTTACTCGACGTAACATATAGAGGTCGTTCGGGATAAAGTGAGCACTAAATATTTAACCTTTGAAAAATATCACTAGTCGTTACTGCATTTAATTCTGCATTAACTCTAGTTGCGTTACTGCTTGTAAGGTTGGCAGCGAAATTACGGAAAATAGTTCCGTGTATTTTCCTATTTAAATATAGTAATACAGAATCAAAATCAAATGAAATCGACATAATTGCATTTCATACAATTAATAAACGTTTTTTTTATCAAACAGTATCGATTCATACTGACACCGTAATTTATATTACACGCGCAAGCATTAAGTGACGTGTCCAGAGAGGTTAGACATTTCCCGTCGTTAGCCGTTACGTGCGGAAAGATACGAATTGACTGAAAATAGAACTTTAGCAGGGTTTTTTTGAGTGCTCACTTCATCACGAACCGCCTATACATAAAATAATACCTGGCCGTGGAGCACAAGAAGAGGATTTTCTCCGTGCAGTGTTGCCACATTGTGCACGTAAAATGTCGGCCGTAAAACATTTTGCGACTTACGTCCCCGTCTCCAGTCTAGCTGAGGATTAGCGCGGTGAGCTTATCACGCATTTGTTTCCCGACACCTTGTATATTATGTTAGTGTTTAACTATTATTTTGATTGCAGAAGTTGCACGAAATTTAAGACCGGACTTCGGGCATTTCCGGTAAGCTTTCATCTTCCTTATTCGAGATGCAGGGGCCTATAGTCAGGCACATATCATGAAGTGTAACGCTGGATTTACAATAGTGCGACGGACGCGAAGCGAAGGGTGCGATGCGACATTAGAAATCCTTGCGAAGACAAGTTCGTCTGCCAAGATACATACACTAAGAACGTATTGAATGTAAATATTTCCTTGACAACCAACCTCGAGTACGAAAGGCATACTTTAAATACCCGCTGGCAATCCCAAGTGTGAAAATAAAATTTAAATCACGCGCTTGCTTGAAAAGGCTATGATTTGCTTATAATAACAAACGAAAAATATCTCTTTCGTAAGATAAATAAATGCAATTTACTATCAACTCACTTTTTTTTTACAAAAATTTGGGCACAAATCTGAAATGAATTGTTGTTTAGCTTGGTGGAGTCAGCGACACGAATAAACAAAAAAAAAAAAAAAAAAAACACTTTCTATTCGGAATTTACGTCGCGTCCACGAATTTGGTCGCGTTGATGTCACAGCAACCTCGACGCTGATTAGCAGAGTTGTTTTACTCGCGTCGCGCCTGCCATGCTATTGTAAACCAAACATAAGGAATATATCGCTGGGTGAGCTACATACTTCAGGCCTTAAACATGACTGCAGCAATCCACTGCACTTGGCAACTACAGTGTTGTTCTCCGCGGGCCAGATTCCAACTGCTCCAGCTGTCCTCCAGGCTCCAGGATCAATAGCACGCAGACTTTATGACGCCGACTAACACTCTACTAACCCACACACCTCCTCTCCAACAATTCCTTCCCTTGTCGCTCTGTTCTGCGTAGATTATACGTAGGCGGGACTATGTTTCTGAATACCGCTAATGTCAGTGTCTATATCAGCACTATTTTTATGCCTGCAGATTCACCAGCGTGTACTATTCTACACAGAGAGCAGGTGAGTGTGTATGATGGTGTGACCATTTTCCCATTTAACTAGCGTTTTCTATTACCCGTAGGAAACAGAGACGCATAATATCCTAGATAGGTAATAGTAGGCTATTCCACGTAAAGTAAGCACTTTTTTAAAGTTTGCCTCGTTAAGAATAATAACTAGGTGGGTGGGTGGATGTGAGGATTGGTGAGGGATAAGGTAGGCAGATGAACAAGTAGGTAGGTGGGAAAGTGGGTTGTGAATAAGTAGGTAGGTGGAAAGGTGGGTAGGTGGATTAAGTGGGTAGGTGGATGTGTAGATGGATGTGCGGGATAATGTGGGTAGATGGATAATTAAGTGGGTGGGAAGGTAGGTCGTGAATAAGTTCGTAGGTAAATAAGTGGGTAGGTGTATTAAGTAGGTAGATGGGTAAGTGGACAAGTAAGTAGGTGTTTAGGTGAATAAGTAAGTAGAAATGTTGGTAAGTAAGTAGGTGGGTAAGTAAATAAGTAAGCAGGTTGGTAGATCGGCAGATGAGTAGGTAGGTGGGTATTAAATACATGGGTGTATAGACAGGTTGTTAGGAAGATAGGTGAGTGGGTAGATACGTAGGTTGGTAAGTAGAGAGTTGGGTAGGTAAATAAATCGGTACGTAGACTAACAAGTAGAGAAGTAGGTTAATAGAGCTCCATGTACTGTCGTCTGATAGGTCTTGGAGACGGGACCACAGACACGGACAGGAAACAGGCGAGTAATAGACCTTGGCACATAGCTATGAACCATCCCAGCTTTTGTTACATTGAACCAGTTCACTGGAATCTTAAGTATTTGCGATCAAAATGTTCTCCATTAACCCAAACGTTGTGTATCTGTGTTTGTATTTCTCTTAATTATTCCGTGGGTGACATAAGGTCTGAATGATGGTGAGGGGAGTGATGCCAAGAGGGGGGAGAGGTAGCCACCAAGTTTGCCAGCCGCCGTACTGCTTTAACCTCAAAAGTACACATCAGACAGGTATTTTTTTATGGTAAATTAATGTATTATGCTCTTTAATTGATGTTTTAGGTTGAAAACTCTATATTTTACCCCTTTTTACACACCTCCTAACTAATATTTCCTCAATGTTTTAATTAGTCGGCCATATTGGTACCAACCACGTCAAGAGTTTGTTTGGTTACAATTCCCGGCGACATGCTCCATCTGGACCCTTCTAACATCTTTGGGTATTCCCCGTTATTAGCCATTACGCGCGGAAAGATACAAATTGGTTGGAAATAGAAGTTTAGCAGGTCTTTCCCGAGTGTTCACTTTATCCCGAACCAGCTATACGTGGAATCAGGTGTGTTTTGTCAGAAATACTTTACGTAACAACACAGTTTTATCGAGGGACGATGCAGAGATATATTCCTACATGGTATTTCTGTCTGGAGTCCAAGGTCGACCAGCTTGTGAAGCTGGGGCTGCAACATCTGGTCTGTTCCCACACCATTACAATACGAGCACGTTTATACTCGCAGGCGTCTACTGCGAGGTTCCAGTTATATATCCACTGCGGCCCTCACATCGTGCTATCTATGGTTGCTCGGGGTAACATGGAAACACGCAAGGCAGAATATTATAAGTTTACGGATTGTTAGGTATGAGCTTCTAGCATGTGAACCTTCGTACTTGTTCGTTTCGAACTTCAGATAAGGCAACTGGCATGGACGGATGTAGGCTTTCCTTCACTCGGGGCAAGAATTGTGATCCCCCCTCCTCTTTTCACTCATCCTTTTCCCATCAGTCCAATCAACCCAAAAGTAATAAACGTATCTTACATGTGTCGTTTTGCGCTCGCGTTAATAACAGTACAGAGTAAATTTTTTCTTCTACTTTTACAAAAAGGTTTTTTGGAAACCTGTTTCCAAAAAAAAAAAAGTTTTTTTTTGTAACACTACAAACATTTACAAAAAAATTTTACTTTTACAAATTTATTTGCATTTTTACGAACATTTATGTAAGTCTACAAACAAATTTGGTATATTTGCAGCTAATATCTGGTTCACTTTACAATAATTATTCGTAATGATACAATTTTTTGGAAACTAGTTTCCAAAAAAAAATTTTTTTATGTAAAAGCACGAAATGTTTTGTAAAATGGTTTATTTATTTTGAACTCGAAAAATCTGCACATTAACATTTAGTTTACTAGTTCCTAAAGGTGTTCACAACATCTGTAACCACTTTAAAAGGTTTCTGACATTTCACTTTTATTATCTGACTGATAATGTTCTGATATTACTTTACAAGATTTTCCTTGTAAATGTACAAATATTTTTCATTGTATATAAAATTTTAGTAGACATATATAAATCCTGTACTTACTAGCTACTATTAGCAGTGTTTTAAGTGTGCATTATAATTATGAATACTGTATTTATAACATTATATGGTGTTCAAGATTATTAAAAATAATAAAAAAACTATATAGTAAAAGTCTAAATATTGGTAGATACAACATCTATGTTACACTCATTTAGATTTAATTTCCAAGTAAAAATTTTCGGCAGCACCAGCGCCCCAGCTAACCCGGGGCCCGGGGCAGTCTGCCCCCTTAGATCCCACACTGTTAACCTTGGTGGGGGGAGGGGAGATACAATTCTTCAAGAATTTTAAAGTCATAATGTTTGAATAAATGTGCCAAAATATTACAATAGATTACTATATTCGCTGTTGTATTATAAATGAATCAAAAAATTTTAAAACCAATTTTAAATAATAACTAACGAAAAACACAAAAAAAAATCTGTTTGACTGACATCTCTACCCAGCTAGCAACTTCCCCCAAATTATTATATAGGTTTTTATGATATGGCATCTTAAATTTACATTTTAAAATAGAAATACATTTTACTCTCAAAGTCGTATAGTCGCAGCTTTTAAAATATATTCCCGACGAGGTCGGTCCCCGGATTTTCGCACGAGGGAATTGTGCCGGACAATGCCGCTTGGGGATCTCCCGTTTCCCCCGCCACTTCATTCCGTCGCACCTCCATACTCACATCATTTTACCCCTCACCATCGCTGAAGACCTAGATGTTGTGATTTTAACTACGTCATATGTAAGACATTATGGACGAAGTAATAAATTGTACCACTTACCTGTAATTATATATTTTTAAACAGGAGCCCTAAAAAACTAAAATAAGTAATAAAGAAACTTAATTCCAATGTGGCTTGAGATTCCTTACCATTTATGTTCATTTTACGTGAACATGTTCCCAATCATAAACCCCCCCCCCCCGGGGTCAGTACTCCAGAAACCATTATAAAAAACAAAAAAAAATCTATATAAAGTGAGCACTAAAGATTTAACCTTTGAAAAAAATCACTAGCCGTTACTGCATATACATCACCACTAACAAGAGTTACTTTACTGCTTGTATGGTTGGTAGCGATTTATTGTACGTAGTTCCGTGTATTTTCGTATTTGAATACAACATTAGTGAAAGAACATATGACGAACTCGACCTGTCTGTATTTAATACAC
>PNEQ01003047.1:50334-73558 GCA_003012365.1 Medauroidea extradentata | reverse complement strand
TGGCGCGAGAATTATGTGACGCTATCGTCGACCTCGACTCGCCGTGGCCGTTATCGCTTGCTCCGTGCTTCAGACAGTTCAAAACTCCACCAACAGGTGGCATCAGAGTTAGGTTCTCGCCGCCAAGTTGCATATTTGGTTGCATAATTTGCGTGCGTTTGCCCGTTTTGAGTATATACACATTCAAAAGTATTGGAAAATACTTTGAGTATCATTGCCGAAATGATGTGAAACAATCGGTAATCTGTATATTATGTTTTACATTTGCCAGCCTAAAAACAACATACTTTTTATTTCACATGTTAAGAAAATACGTTATTTATTGTTTCTGAAGTGCGTCGTCGTTGTTCGTGGCAGTAGAACTGAACGAAACTTGAATTATTGAATAGCGTGTGTCATGTCTGTTGTAGTGGCGGTTTTGCGTTACAAAATCAGATAAAATATACCCTCATTTACGAGATGCGTAACGGCAATAGCGCGTGTTGTTTAGATTAGTCTATGGAAAGAAACCAGACATTAACTCGCAGGTATTTATAACTAAGATTACTTTTTTTATATCTTACATTCAACCCCCGTGCATTTAATGAGTAGATATTGTAGCTAAAATATATCGGAGCAGTTTAATGTACAGTGGAGCCCCGCAACTACGACAAGCGATAATCCTCGAGAATTTTGTCGTAGTTGCCGAAATTCCCATTTTTAACCACTAAAAAAATTTTTTTTTGTTCAAGTCTGTGTTTTTCTTGCTCTAATACGGTGTATCAGTGTTACTCTCATTAATAACAAGGTTTTTTAAAACAAAGTAATGTTTTTATATTAAACGCCGACTTTTTCTGAAGATTTTGATACTAGATAAGCCTATAATACCCTCCCCAATTCGTGTTGAAAGATAGAAATAAAATTGAAAACGGCGATGGCGCGAGGCCCGCAGCGGCACGAGTGACGAATATCGACTCGAGTGTGCTGTGCCCTGTGCCAAGCGTCGGCAACTAAAGAGCTAGTACTGTAGCGCATTCTGACGGAGCTATTAGCCTTAGTTTCTGAGCTGTCCACTGGGGTGCTTCATGCGCCATTAGCCTCTACGGCACAGTTCGTGCCTGACTGGCGACTCCCTGTCTGTGTAGTATAATAGGCCTATTAGTGTTGCGTACTGGAAATATGTTACGATTGTAAAGTGTTTAAACGCTCGATACTTATATTTCTGTTACGTTACACGCTTCTGCAGGATTGTACAGTATAATAAACCCATTTATTCAAAATCACGAAAAATTTACAGTGCACGACGTAACTTGCCGACTGCGTGCAGACCAAAATAAAAACAATACCTACCCCAGACGTATTAATTCGACTTCTCTGCTCACCAGAAAATAAAAATAAACCACAGGAATATAAACACAACTTCTTGTCGGCAAGGAAAATGAGTTGCGTGAATGTAACGCGACATATTGTTGGTGTAGGGCGTAGTACAGTAAAGTGTTGAATGTAGCAACGGTAATTTTTTAGCGCACGGTAATATATTTTCAGCGTGTTGTTACGCAAAATCACGGTAAAATGAAACTTAGTAATATGTTAATTGTACGGCATCTTTATTTTTGAGTAATGATATACAAAGTGCCTAAACATTTCCTACAAATACTTAATCAAAACGGTAAATAAAATCGTAATCCAACATAATTGCGCACAAATGTCGTCAATAATCAATCCAGTCAGTTCCAAATAAAATCCAAAGTCGAAATCCAATAAAACAAAGCCAAGAAACTTATGCAATATCACAAGATGTATCCAAAAACCAAGCTACGCGCGAACTGTGTAAACACACAATGGCAAGGGTGACGCGCGAGACAAACAAAGGTTTTTTTTTGTGCCGCTGACCTTGCTCGGAATCACAACGGATGGTATAAGGGCTGAAGAGGAAAACATGAGCTGCTTGGCTATCACTGTTGCTACGCACGCAGTCGATGTACAGAGCAAGCTATAGGCTGTTCACGGTAAAATGAACACTTTTCAACAGCAATCAATAAATATATTTGCAGTGGTCGCAGACATAACATTTTAGTTGAGTTTAAAATATACGCTATGTCTAATATAAAAACGGAAATGTTTATCATAAATAGGCGACGGAAGAATGCAAATCGGCCGAGAGAAAACAGTAACTAGGCGCTCAAAAGTGTTCATTTTACAGTGAACAGCCTTTACGCGTAGGCCGTAGACAGTGCGCGTGGTGTGAGTAGGAGCAGAAACGGAGAGGGAGAAAAAGGACGGAAGAGAGATGCGTCATCACATTATCTGCTTATCTTCGGTGTTGTGTGCACGGTCTATCTTAGCAGGCGCGTGGCGCAAATGTATTTCAAGAGACGTTTTTAGAGTTTTTCGCCGGTTTTTTTTCTTTAATAGCTGCGACTTATTTATTAACGGACACCACCTCTATTATTATTGCACGCTTACAGACGTATTTTAAAACATCTTTCTTACTTTAAATAGTATTTTTAATAAATGCACTTTTCGATTTTAATTTTTTAAATTTTTTTTTGAAGGGGATCGAGAATATTGTCGTAGTTGCGTTGTCGTCGTAGTTGCCGATGTCGTAGTAGCGGGGTTCGACTGTAGTTGTAAACACTGCACGACCCTATGTAAATAAAAGCACGTGGCATTATTTGTTTTTACATTGGCGGAAAGATATAAACTGGCAGGAAATAGAAATTAATCAGGGCTTTTTTGAGTGTTCACTTTATTCCGAATCACCTATAGATCTCCTACCTGTGCCCAGAATATTACAAGACTAGCATCCTATGTGATTCGCATAGCCATGCCGTCGCACAATGATTTTAACATGTGAATGAACAATGGCATTGCGAATTAACACGCAGTTCCACTTTTGAATACAATTTGACCATTCTGTTATCATTCCATGGTAGTGACAATGAAGCTACATGTAGGCAGCCATTTTGCTGTCACTCAAACTTCACTGTACTGTATATAAGGACAGGTCCAAAAACCCGGTTGAGCTCTATTATTTCTTTCCCTCGTTCACCCTTTGATAATCTCTGAAAGCTCACTACCGTACATACATTCTTTGTTCAAGTACGTACAAAATCAGTAAATTCTATACAAAATCCAGTACTAATCTGAAATCTCATAACATTTTATTCAATTAAGTTTCACTATAAAATTACGAGTGTTCTTATTAAAAAAACATGAATTTATGCTTTAAATTTTTTTTATATACTGTAAAACAAAATACAGTAGAACCCTACTACAATAGAACCCTGTTATAATGTTTCCACTTATAATGTTTTCCTGGTTGTAATGCTACCTTCATTTGGTCCCTAAAACTGCTTTATAATAGGATTTTACCCTCATATAATGTTTTTCCATTTATAATGTAAACATTTTTCGAGTCCCTTCAGAAACATTATAACAGGGTTCTACTGTATAATATTTCTGAATGGACTCAAAAAAAAGTTTACTTTATAACAGGGAAATCCCTATACCAAAGGGTAATTTCATGTTGTAACACAGTTTAGGGGTCATAAGCATAAGAAGCCTCGTAACCAGAAAAATGTTATACAAGGGTTCATTATGACAGGGTTCTACTGTATTGTAAATGAAAAAATACAGAAAACTGCACTTAAAATGTCATTTAGTATGAAACCAAATGTGGACATAACAACATTTCCCATTCATTCATACATTTCTAGAATCACTTGTATAAAATTAAACAAGGAACTGAAGAACTGTGTACAGACTGCATGTAGATAGCATGTACCCTGCCTAAACCTGGTAGTGCCTAACCCCCCCCCCCCCAAACCATCCACTCTCTCCTACAATTAAGGATTTCCAGAACAACACAGCTTTGGCTGAACAACACACACCTATGTGCCTATTTGGAAGAAAAAAAAAATATATATATATTGTATTTGCTTTCTTGTGGTATTTTATGTCATTGTTTTTATTTATCTCCAACTATAATTCTAACTAAAATTTCAGAGCCTATTTGTTTTAAAAAAACTGAAAAAAGTGATAAAAAATTTCAATTTTACCCCAAATATTGTTAACCCTGATCAAACTGTGCTGTTGGAATTTTGTTTCATTGTGTGAGAATGGTGGAAGTGTGGTAACTTAGGAATTACTTATTTTGTTTTATTACCCAGCAGTGATATTTCTGTTAGTTTAAAATAAGAGATTTGTATAAAATTAAGAAAATATAAATATTATTCTTTTTAGTGTTTAAGTGGCCTGAAGACCATAGTTTCCAAGGAACCCATGTTTTATTTTTAGATTGTTGTTGAAGTTGGCTAATTAATCTGTATTAACATTTTTATGTAAATTTTTGAAAGTATGTATGCCATGTTATATGTAATTTAGATCATACTAACAATTATCGGCAAAAAGTAGTAAAAAAAAGTGAATGTGGCCGAATGTGCACCAGGAAGTTTGAGAGAAAGGATTGGGCCACTCTAGCGTGTTGAGCGTTGAAGTGGACAAGTGTATGGTTGGAATTAGATAAGTGTAAATTAACCCCTTAAGACATTTGCCCGAGTTATCTCGGGCTGTACATCAGCAAGAAAAAGAAAAGAAATAAAAAAAAAATATTAAAAAAAAAATATATATATTTAAAAAAAAAATTTTTTTCTTTTACTTTTCAGACAATTTTTATTGCCTCAAACATATATTATATTTAATTTGTTTAAAAACTTTTAATATTTTTAGCAAACACCGTAAGAAGAAAACCTCACACTGAAGGGGTTAAATTAAGGATCATGATACGTACTTCTGAAGTGGAGTTATTTGTTTTACAGTAGCATCCTAGCACAATAAAAGAAGCTGTCTCTGAATACCACAAGTTATTAAATGGCACTCTGGCTAGCTGATGCATCACATTAGTCTATACATTATAAGTTTACCTGACTTCAACAATTTCTTTTTCGGGATAGATGCTTGGAAGCTCCATTTTGTTGGCCTTTAAAATCATCCTGACTTTTAGAAATAATAAGGTCTCTACAAACCTGTTTACAAACACACTTCTTAAATGTTCACTTTCTGCCTCTGACTGATACATATTTCAGGACACCAGACATGTGAGGCAAAATGTACCAGTCCTGTGACGAGATCACTTCTTCCTGTCTTTATAGACTACCCTCTCCAAATGCTTTCTGAACCTTCGAACCTCCCACAAAGTCAAAAATAATAAATCTGAGGAGACCTCCAAGAGAGACATATCCCCACCAATTTACGTATTTACCCGAAAATTTTCCAGTAAAACAAAACAGCCAGCGAAATTTCATTAGTTACGACTTTTACTTTGTTCTGTTAGTTAGGTAGATGGAAAATACTGTTACTTCCCAATCATCAAGCACGGTTAAAGTTAGGTTAAGTCTATCTATTTGAAATGCTTTACTATTTACACACATAACACAAAACAAATACACATAAAGAACGGGAATTCACATTCAATCTACATTTGCTAAATTTTTTAAGTGTGAAAACTTATTTTCCATGTGATTTTAAATTGTATTCCATCACCACAGATGTGAAATGTAAAAAAAAAATGCATTAGTAAAAAACACATACGGCAATTGAAAGTCATAAGCCTTGAAAATAAGACCACCTCCAAATTTTGGGGGTAAAAATTGTAGTATATAGTCTTATAGTCAGGTAAATACGGTAGTAAGTATCCTACCGCAAATACACTAAAAAATCTTGTGTACCAGCTACAATGCAAATACTGTGATGCAGAGTATATAGGCCTCACTACCAACACTCTCACGCAGAGGATGAATGGCCAAAAGGAACCAAAAGGTCAGTAAGTGGCCACAGCGTTGATCCGCAAGAGCAGCCAGTTGCGGCCCATGCAGCCTCCCACAGCCTGAACCTTGACTCCTGCTACAATACCAGAGTGATGAGAGCTCTTGTACAATCTGACAATAGTACTCAACTTAGGAGATGGGAATTAGCCCATCAATACATCACTAAATCCAGACCAACCCCCAAACCAACATCAGGTAACTCATCCAAATCTCCCGTCACTACTCTGTTGTGTTCATCTTCCAGCTGCTAGATTTGCTAGCTAGTCATCCTCTCCACCATACTTCAATATATTCCCACACGCTGCCTGCAGAAGCATGCTTGGCCAGAGAAACGTCACGATAATGCTTCACAAGAAGAAATGTGTTGTTCAACTTTATGCATATGTCTATCCGAGTACCTACCTGTGAGTAATTGTGCCCATCTGTATCTAATATTAAGTTGAATATAGGATGAGTGTAAGACGAAAGCATACCTTACAGAAAGTACAGGCAGGGTCACCCAGGTTTTCAATGAATTGGACACATAACTATTACTAACAGATGGATACTCATTGTGTACTTTACTCTGTACTCTGGTGGACACAAAACGTGATCCCCAGAGGAAAGGGAAGCAGAGTTGAGTTCCTAAATCAGTCAATGTAAGTGGCAAACAGAAATAACTGCATCCTAGGAAAGCAACCAAGTAAATATTATGTAATTACAGTAGAATCCCGTCATAGCGAACACGGAAATAGCGAAAACACGGTTATAGTGAAGTCTTTTTGAGGAACCGTCAAAAATTCACAAAAAAATTCCATGAAAAATGTGAATTTTAAGAGTAGAAACACGTGTGAAGCAGGCTTTGCAGCGAGATTCGTGACCATGGGAAGCAGCCTTGCGGCGATGTACGTGACCTTGTGAAGTGAGTCAGCCGGATGTATAGATTACCTCCACCCCTCGCACCAAAACCTTCCCCCCTCTCCCTGCTAGACCACTGCCACTGGCACTGTAACGGGAGTCATGCTTCTGCCTGGACATCTCTCTTCCCTCCCCAAAGTGCACCCTTTATTTCCCCCACCTCTTTTCAACCATGTGTAGTTTCGCATACAGCTTGCTTTTCTGATTTTATTGACTGATTATGATATTGGATTAAGATTTTGGATTTTGATATACATACAGGCGAGCCCCGCAACTACAACATTATTCTCAATCCCCGCCAAAAAAAAAAAAAAAAATATATATATATATATGTATGTATGTATTTTTTTAGTAATTAGGAGCTTCCGCTCAACTTAGATGATGAAAAGGCTATTTGGAACAAGAACTGCATGTTCTGACTGAATAACGGCGGATATATGCTGATTCTTGACTAGGAATAATTGCCGCCGGCTGTGTTATACCTAAGTCACACACACACGGTGTTTACAGAAGAAAGGCCTCTGGGAGATAAGATAGCGCTGTCTCTTTCCCTCACACACGTACCCACACAACTATTCGTGCTTATCTCTGCTTAGCTTGCTACAGCTATTTTACTCCGTAGACATTCAGCTTTTTTATACAAGCAACAAGGACAGCGGATGAGAGGACGCATTAGCAATACAATCTCCTGTGTCATTGTCAGTGCATTTGCTGTTCTGATTCACCTTCATGCTCACACAGTCGACCGTACGTGTTTTTATCTTTCAGTTTAATGGCAATTTCAACATTTACTGTAAACTAATTATAAATTATAATTTAACACACTAAACGTCCCATAAACTTGAGCGAGAAGCAATAAATTCTTGCGGGCTGGCCGTTGCATTGTTGAAGTATCTTACACACCGTAAGGAAGAGCGTGGGAACAAGAGTAAGTCACTATTTTTGTCTTGGAACGAGTCTGTTTGGACAGCTGAAGAAGAAAGAAAAATAGAAAGTAAAAAAAAAATATATATATATATACAATATATATTACGGGTGATGGCCGTGTGTGAAAAAGAGCATGTCTAGCGTTAGCATTGCTTTTCAACAAACTATCTATCTAGATTTAGTAGCGCTCATGTAGGTCAGACATGTTTTCTGTCGGCACACTGCCAGAATAAAGTCACAAACTTGTGACTTTGCTCAATGTCAATGCATACACGTGCGCGCACTTCTGTTACTACTAATGGGCTTCGAACTTAACTTCATGCCGCCGCTAAACACAGTTCACGACTAGAGTGCAAAAATAAAGCAACTACCAATGTTGTCGTCGCTAATTTTTGCTGGCAAATAACACTAGCATTGCCTGCCCAACGGACAAGTGAACAATTACATTCACCAGTCCAAGCTGATTTTTATATGTCTCGGGCAAGCGCACAAATTATTTGACGCATGCCACAGTGTGAAAGGACACACAGAATTTGCCAAAATAAATAAATAAATTGCTACACTCGGTAAACTGATTACGTTGGTCTGCAGCGGCCGGCAGTGTAATCGTGTTGACTGCCGGCGTGTGCACTCTTGCCACGCACGCGGGCGAGACACCGTTGAGGCGGTCCGGTGATCTATAGTCATACTTACATGTCGCAGCGGAGTTTTTGGCCCGTTTTGACTTAGCGAATAGTTGCACCCATACTTGTTGGGTATCATTGTAACCAGCACATACTTACCTGTTAAAATAAACGTATATTTCTTAAAATAACGTACTACTTTGTAATTAAATAAGATTAAAGACAGTTTAAATGCAATTTTTGGGTTTAGGGGTCAGAATCGGCCAAATTCGGCTATAGCGAACTATAGCGAAGACACTGCTATAGCGAAGTTCGAACCTAGAACCGTGACATTTCGCTATAACAAGACTCTACTGTATTAACATTTCTGCAAGTTACCTGTATCACTCAGAATTTCGTAACATCTCAAAAACGTTAACAAATTATAAACGAAGACCACAATTTTGTTTCAGCAGTTTTCTGATAATGGTGTAATTATTCATGGAGTAATTATGTTGGTACATACCGTATCTAAGAATTGTTTATCTACAACTAGAACAACAAACATTGCAAATGACGATCCTACCTTTATTCACTGTACAATGAAAATAGTAACGGATTATTACATTAATAATTATTTGATCATTTTCACACATCACAATATTACTGTTCTACTTCTGTGCTACGGAAATATTAGTAAAAAAAAGTATAATGAGATACGTAATTGAGATTAAAATTTTTTTCTGTGTACATTTCCCACACGCACCTTACTGTTCTGTACAAAAGACAAAACACTGAGAAGCTCTTTGTTTTGGCAAACACACCATCAGCTCCTCATGAAAACCTATGGAAAACTCTGAGGTATGGTCATTAAAAGCTGGCAGCTACAATGAACCTACCTTTGGAGTAAGGACACTTTCATCATCTATGCCCGTAACTAATTTAGGTAAGTGTATCTTGAAAAATTAGTACATAATCTCAAACATTTAATCTACAAGTCTTCAGAATGAGCCCAAACATTATGACAACCAATATGCAAGTACAGTCACAAGCAGAAAACCATAATGCAGCTAGCATTAAACACAAAGACATACTATATATGTATGTGTGTATATACATATATTTATATATTTAAAAATACTAAACACACATTACATTTTGTATGTACAGACAATAAGAGAATTTAGGATACTTGTGCTCCAACAAGAGCACATAGGCTCAGTCAGGAGGTGTGACCTCCTATCACTGGGTATTAACCCCTGAACACAGCATTTCTAGTTAACAGCCGGCACATGGCAAATGGCAAAGAACCTTGGGAAGAGTGCTGCTGGGGGCGGTGACTCTAGCTTACTCGAACCACGACTGATCTCATATCCTGCGTAGCTCTGTGCGAGGGGCAGAGCCCTCCAACAAAGGTGTGCACGTGCAGTGCTCCCCATGACTGTCACTTCCTCTCCCATGCTGGCTGGAGCCAGACGGTGCAGACGTGACCTCCTTCAGCTCCACCACAGACAACAAGGCAGCATCTGCCATACACTTGTTTTCATCCTCCTCCTGCATCTCCAAGTGTGCTACACACAAACATACAATTCTAAATAATAAGGACTGTTTACTCCCTGACTATTGATAAATTGTTTAGATTCTGGCAATTTAAAATATTTAAGTTGGTACTACTAAAGTATAGTAGTTCCATTTTATTAGAAAGAACTTCAAACAGAATAACCATCATATGCACTGGTTGTCAAATAAAATGTGTGTAGGCTTTCAGTTATTGATGCAATTAATTAAGACTTAAAAAGTTCAAATTAAAAAATAAGAGAAAAAAGTTTATTAGTTTTGTGTAAGAAATAAAAAATACAGAAATAAGTACTTCATGTGGAGTATAAAATAACGTGGGCTTTAAATTTGAAAAGTATGCACTGACGCATATTGTATTGAGCATTTTTTCACAAGACTGAGGCCTAATTTATTCACAGTAATTCCTGTAACACTATTAACATGTCTACATTGAGCTTTAAATATATACTGTAATGAGTCCCTATGTCTCAGCACATTACAGAGATATGAGAAATTTATATATTCGAAGATTCAGTAAAGGTCTACTTTTGTTATTCTCTGTCTACTGCTTGAAGATTTGAAGATATAAACTATGGTAATTTTATGTCTATCAGAAAAATTCATAAATAAAAAAGACAGTAGATATTTAATAGAAGAAAGTAGTGTTGGAAGATTATTATTTAGTACATTAAAGCCTGAAAAAGTAATATTCCATCGGAAAAGCCATTATTATTAACACAGTGTTAAAACGTTTTAAATATACAACGTTAGTGTACCATCACCATAACACTTCCGAAACCCGATTTTACGCTTATATAAACAGTATAGCTAGAAGATAAACGTTGAACTTTTGATTAGAGTACTTCACCTATGTTTACCTTGTGATACAGTACAGATCTAACATATCTGATCACACTGCTAGTGACTTCAAACAGCCACAAAAAAAAAAAAAAAAAAAAAAACTTTAGTTGCAATGTACGGAAAGGGTTGAAATTACCAGCTACTAGTATTTTGCCTTCCTGTTGAAACAAGTATGACACAAACTAGGTGCAGCATACAAGTGAATAATTGGAGCAAATTTATATTACGGATATGTTGATCAACAGAACCAAAGTGTGGCTGAGGCATTGGTTTCACGAAGTTTGAGATCTCTGCTGGATAACACGTAGTTATACATCTATCAGATAGACTATACTGAAGTGAGTGTCTGACCAAGCAGCAGCAACAAAAGAGACTTAAGACAAGGACATTCAAATGTTGGAATTGAAAGACGTAACCAAACAGTACATTTCAACTTGGCAGGTTAACGTTCCATTTCTACCTTACTATCAAAAATAGAATCATGCATGCAAAAATCTTTGGACAAACTTGTCACAACCTTATCTAATGGCACTCAACTCTAAATAGTACAGTAAATCACCTTGTAAAACAAGCTCAAGTTCCTCCTGTCCACGAATGTGAACAAAGTCCTCCAAGCAGGCACCTTTGAAGACCGAAATCACACTTTCATGCGGATTGTAGAAGTAGATAGCTTGCCTACGTTTCTGGAAGTCATCAATCAGTGCTGCAATCCCCTAAAACCGAAATAACATTTTATATGAATATTTAATATAGCTTGCCTTCGACATAAAAATTTTTTCAGAAACAATTATTTAACACAAAAAATTAATTTGTTTAACTTACACCAAAACTACAGGTGGTCCAATCACCAAGTTTTATAATTATCATCTAATTCTTAGAGATGGTGGAATTTCACAAATTCAATGACCTGCACGTTAGAATCAAATATCCTATGCATACTCAAATCCCGACCATTTGTCCAACAACTGCTACTCAGTGGAACAGCAGACAATGAATGAATAGACAGGGCTTGAGTATGCATAGGATATTTGATTCTAATACGCAGGTTACTAAATTTACAAAATTTCACCATCTCTACTAATGCTGCATGATCAAGATATCTCGTGGAGGGAAGTGGAGTTGGCACTAAAAACAATGAGGAAAAGAAAATTCCCAGGTGTGGAAAAACAGACTGTAGATATGACAAAAGTAACAGGAGCATTGGATTACAGTGGTTACACAGAATACTGAGGGTGATGTGGATGGAGAAGATAATTCCAGAGGACTGGCAAAAAAGTTGATAGTGCCCGTATCTAAGAAACTATAGAGGGATTATCCATTGTTCCACTGTGTGAGAAAATCTTACAGAGGAAGGTAAGTCATGGAATGGAAGGTAAATGTAGGGAGAAACAGCATAGTTTTAGGCAAGGCAGATAAACAATACACTTAATTTTTGCTGTACAGATGCTGATTGAGAAGAGATGCGACTATAGTAAAGATATGGTAATGGCACTTATGGATGTTGAGAAGACTTATGACAGTTTGAAACAGTACATAGTTTGGGTGGCACTGAGGGAGAAAGTAGTAGAAGGTTTATTCAGTAGTCAAGAGCATGTATATAGCGAACAAGAGCTGTGTAAGGACAGAGAGAGGACCGAGTGGTTCACCATCACCAACAGAGTAAGCAAGAATGGGTTATCACCACTGCTTTTCATAATTGTTATGGCCAGGATCTCGGACAAAGTGGAAGAAAGAATAGGGGCACAGAATATGAAAACAAATTATTTAATGGTGTGGGGCAAAAATGAGGTTGTAAGCACACCCTCCCACTAGTCCGTCTGCCGCACTGTCCTCATTTACTATGGCGTGTCGTAAATAATACACACTGACTTTAAAAATATGTTTCTGTAAATTTACTCTTTATTTGCTACATTTTTCAAGTGTCTAGTAATTGTTCCAATGTTTTTCAAAGTGTATATTAATATTTGTCGTTCATTTTCAATCGCCATTATTCAGTTGCATCAGCTATACTATGTGTATTGTATTCTTCCACTTGAACATGAAGCAACAGGAACAATACTCCAAGATAAGACATTCCAAAAATTACCAGTAATGTTTTAATATGTTTTGCTATTTTTCCAGTGTCCATTTTGTATTGTGTCTTATGTAATTACTTTCTATGTAATGTGTTTGTATCGGAACTACTTTGCACCGCGTGAAGTCACCCCGCCCCACTCGCGGGGCTGGTTTGGCGACGTAGGACGCCATGTTTCAGTGAGTAGGCATTAGACGTGCGGGGAGCCAGACGTAACTTGTCTGCCTGGGTCCTTCACCAGTTTTTGCACCAGCCATCTTAGTTTTCAACAGTGTAAATCTTAAATACCGGAACCGTTTTTGTTGTTATTGACCCGGGGCTCCTCATCCCCTGCCGGCCGTTCCGTCCAGGGGCGTAAATTACTCATTAAGTGAACCGCCAGCCCAGTGCTGTTTTTACTGCGTCACTTACTGGAGAGGTTTGTGCTCTAGGTCCATTTAACTGGCACTGGCCTTCTGCGAGTACCAGTCTTTTATTCATGGTGAGTAAATTTCAAAAAACTATTCATGTCTTTCATTTGAAAGTAGTAATATGTAAGAGTTCGGCCTACGTACCTTGATTTTGCCCAAGGGGTAATTCAAATCCAGTATTGTGAGCCATGTTGCCGTAAAACATAAAACTAAAGGTTCAGAGAAGTTTATATTTACCATTTTTGTATGTATATATTCACGTACGCCATAACAAATGTAAACAAACAAATGGATGTTAGGCAAACAATGCCAGGCGGCAAATTATGAACTAGGAAGAGAAAAATGTGTATATAATTATTGTAAATGTATGTGCCCGCTTCTCACGCAGACACCGATAAAACAGGCTGCTAATCCTGGCCGAGCAAGGCTATAACCAAGGCACAAATCCACTCAACACACCCACCCGAGAGAACACACAACACTATAACGAAAACAACAACACAGGTATACCAAATAGCTACAAAAAATTCTAAATTCAGATCCTTTGCAAAGTAGCGTGTATTAATACCTAACCCAATGTCACAATAACCTAAGCTGTAAATAGGAAAAACTGTTAAATTCTTCACAATATATGTTATATATAGGCAATGGGCGAATCACACGTGCTCCACAATTAAGTAACATGCCACAGGGATATATACCCCGCCTGTGCTAAGCCCATGGCCGCGACGACCCAACCCTGACATATAGTAAAGCTAATATTAAACCAAGAAAATAAACCAAACGAACGCAGGAACCTTAAATGGATAAAATAGGTATAAAACAGTAAACTTACCAAACAAACATCCAGGGAGTGTCGCCGCGTTCGCGAGCCAACACAACTCCCATGAGCGGGTCCGGAAAAAGACTCCCTGAGTGATACTCTCGGACACAGCCGGCGCGGAAGGGGGAAAAAGGAGAAGGGGGGGAAAGGAGGGTGAACACGAGCAAAGCCGACAACAACCAAGCGTAGACGAAGTCATGCAGGGCAGGAGGAGCGGTCAAACAACCACATTGACGAGGCACTCAAGTATATGTCCAGGCAACGTCACTGGAATATATATATATATATATATGTATGTAGTAAAACACTGAAGTTGTTCTTCACAAATGCCGGTCTTGGGAGTCACCAACTGCCAGTACACGTAATATTATTGATTTTGTATATTTAATTAGTGCTTTGTTATTCTCTTTTTGGCAACAAGGACATTTTCACGGTCCGCGGGAAAGTTTTGATAGAGTCACGTATTTTTTGGCAGAATGTGGGAAATTTGTGGGTGTTGGAGTGGTGCGCCTGCTAGCCAGCAGACAACCTCCTCTCCAGCAGCGGCCATTTTCACCACCCACTAATGGTACTTTATAGTATAAGGCAGGTGCTCGCCTAGCCAAATTGTAAGTCTAGGGCTCGGTCTTCCTCCCCGAGCAAGCCTAGGCCCCCCCCCCCCTTCAACATTGAGAAGGAAGCCTAAACCCGACGTCCGCTTAATCCCAGGGTTACTGCTTGAGAAGGGAACCTAAGCCCGACCCTCCTACCTGTTCACCACTACCTATCTTCCGTGGGTTGCTTCTTGAGAAGGGAGCCTAAACCTGGTCCTACCCTACTCCTGTGCCGAAAGCACAGATCGTTAAGGAGACACACCCTAGCCGCCCGGGCAGTATAAGGGAACGCACCCTACCGCGAGTTTAACTAGTCGCCACGAGGCGTACATCTATGACAGCCGGATGCGGAAGTTGAGTCACGTCTATGAAAAGTTCCAGGGCTCCGTGTATAAGTGACCACACGATTGAGCATAGTGAACATTGTATAAATCAGTAGTGTATAAAGACCTGTGTGTAAAGCCGAATTGTATAAAAAAGTGTAAAAAGCTGTATTGTATTGACCAGTGTAAAAACAGCGACTGAGCAACAATATATACAGTTCAAATGTATTTTCTTAGTTTCATTTCTGAAGTAAGGTACTCATGTCTGATACAGAGTGCTTGATAATTACTATATCACCAGAGAAGAGAGTAATAATTGAAGGCCGTAAGGCAGAGGCCGCAGCTAAGCGCCGACAGGCAGTTACAAGTGTAAGTGAAATACCTGTGAGAGTAATTCCCCCACCCCAAAAAGCAGAACTTTGCCATCACTATAAAGACACTGAGAATAAACCACCCAAGCGCAAAAGCGATAATTTCAGTTGCATCCTCAGGGAATTATATTGCCTTCAGCCGCATAAAGTCACTAGAAAGACAGGAACCTTTGCCGCACCCCCGCATCCAGCTACTGAAGAAGAAAGCCGACTTCGAGCTGAAGCCTGTGTCGGACCGTAAACGCCACCTCCTGAGGGAGCTCTTTTAACGGTGAGTGGTTAACACACCTACCCCTTTCTTGAAAAGTGAGAATTTTCCCGCTCTGCTGTAGAGACTGTGTTGTGTCGACTGCCCAGGAAACCACTCTCCTTGGGACATCTAGCAGCCTCTACTCCCCTTCAGGTAACCCTCATGCTCAAGCCTTATAGCAACCTTAAAGGGAAACTTAAATTCAACCCCTTTGCCAGCAGAGAGGCTTCCGCCGTGTGCCCTTTCCCCACTATCCATCTCATCCCTCCCTGCTAGCCGATACACTCCCATAACTTTGTCACCCATATCCCATCCGGCTCACCTACTGAGTCAGTGTCATCATCATCTGCACGTTTCCCCCCTAGCGCCCGCGTCAAATTGCCGCCATTTCAACGCGGGGCATAGTACACGTCACGTCACATTCAGTACCAAAATGAGTGAAGTGATGGTTGTCACAATAAATGGTAACCGAGCAAAGAAGAAAGTTAAAGTTAATGTAGTAAAACTGAACCACGTTCTTAGCTTTAAATACCCAGGTAGTGGGTGGACACTAAAGTAGGAAACAAGGAGGAAGTAGTAAGAAGAGTGAAGCAAAAGGAATACTTTCTGTTTTGTGTGAATGATCTGTTATGGAAGAGGTAAGTACGACTAAAGTGCAAGTAAGTATTGTACAGGTCATACTCGTACTTTGCACCCATCGTAACATATGGAGCAGAAACGTGGGTTGTAGACAGAACAGAAAGAAAAATGGAGGCAATGGGTGTGAAATTTACTAGGAGTATGATGGCTGTTGCCAGGAGAGACAAGTTGAGGAATAAAGTGGTACTAGAAAGCTTTCAGGTCCAGGGAATCCCAGATATTGTAGAGGAAGCACAAATGAAGTGATATGGACATTTAAACAGAACGAGCAGTGACAGGTTGCTGAGTCAAATACTGTAATTGAAGTACAGTGAAAGAATACCTAAGGGAAGACAAGAAGAGATGAGAGGAGCACGTGAAGGAGAGAGTTAAAAGGAGAGGAGATGACTGGGAAAGAGTAAAAGAGGACGTTTGGTGGGAAGACTGAGGATCCTTTTCCACTGTGCAGTACAGTACTTCGACTTCAGCATTTTCTCAGGTATCGTCTAATTAGTATGTACTACTTGTTCTATTAACATTCTCATATGAACTACCCCCATTTGTGTTGCCTTCACTCGTCAACTTCTCTCTTCTTATGACAGTCGTCATGCCTCTAGCGAATTTCATGCCCATCACCTCCAGTTGTCTTTCTGTTCTCGTGTCCAAAACCCACATTTCTGCTCCATATGTTACAATGTGCACAAAGTATTAGCTTGCTTTTCAGTGGAATTTCCTCTTCCATATTACAACCACCTTAAATCTGTAGAAAGTATAATCTTGCTGTTCTCTTCTTACTACTTCTTCCCTGTTTTCTCCATTACTTTCCAACACGCTACGTAGATATTTAAAGCTACAGTATCAACTTGGTTAAGTTCCACTCTTCTACTTTTCTGTTTGTACTGTAACCATTTCTTGTGACAACCATCACTTCAATCTTTTAGGCACTAAACTACGTTCCACATTTTGTCACTTCACTTGTCCAAACATACAGCTGAATCTGTACTTCATTCTCTATTTTATCCCACACCATTAAGTTGTCTGCAAACTCCATAGCTCTAATATTCTGTACACACGTACCTCTTCCACAACTCTTTGTTTTCTACAAACATACTCTTGACTTTTAAATACTTACTAGACAACCTCCTAATCCTGTCTCTTTTAGTGCCTCTCATATGTTATAACACCTTACACTGTCGTATGCCGTCTCAACATCTATAAAGACCATTACTACAATTCTTACCATGCTCCCACCTTGTCTCAATCAGCATCCACATTGTAAATATCACGACTACTGCAGATATGCCTTGCCTAAAACCATGATGCTCCTTCATCATTGTATCCATGCTTCATCTTCTTTTCTAAAATTTTCTCGTAGATCTTTGCACGGTGACACATACCGGTTTTTTCTAATTACAATTGATGATACCTATATTTTCTTACCAATCTTGTCAATATTTTACTGTAAGCTAAATAAAAGCTTTTTCAGTACACCTAAGTAAAATTTATTTTTCAAAATTTGTTATAACATATGCATAGATATATTTTGTACAATAAAGTTCAAAGCAATTGACAAATACATGCATATACTAGTAGATAAGATTCCACTGGCGCTGTGTTTTGTTATTGGTGATAGTTTCTTCCGAAAGCGAATGGTGGCATGCTGAATTTCAGTAAGTGATGGGAGTTAATTAAATTTAGCTCCCGAGGGCGAACAAGGTGCAGTTGCAAATTTGAAACGTACGAAGCTAATTATTTTAATTTGAGGTCAGATGATTATCTGCATTTGGTAATATATAGACGAGCTAGTTCCTTCACCTCCGTTACGTATTATGGCCAGAGGGTGGTATGGTCATCAACAGTTTGGTATGCTTTTGAACAACCATATGTAAAAGAGATTTTTAAATGTTTGTTACATTGGGTGTTTACAGTTAGAGTTTAGTGGTTTGTGGACATACGCTATTGCTCATGTTTTGCTTATCAAACCTGTGTTGAATAACAAAATATGAAAAGAAAAGAAAGAAAAAAAAAAGTTATATTAGACAAAAAATAAATTCTATCCCTAGAGTTATTTTTTGTCTAATATTACAATTATTTGGAAAAAACTGACAGAATTCCTCTGGGATTGTTTTTTTTTTCCTATATTTGTTTCTTCTTGTTCGTTTTCGTATTTTGTCGTTCAACACCAGTTTGCTCAGCAAAACATGAGCAATGGTTTATGTCCACAAACCACTAAATTCTAACTATATGTAAAAAGTAATTCAAAATAAAAAACATATTGTCGTATGGGTTGATTATTATATCATGCTTAATTTTCTTGAATTATTTTAATTTTAAAGAAAATGTGACATCAAATTACTAAATAAAACTATGTACTATATGTTGGGAAGTGAGGTTAGGTTAGGTTGGCAACAGCAGGCAGTGATCTTGGGGACACAAACATGGTGGCAGCGGCGGTCGTATCGTGGGTAACAAAACAGCAGTTGTGCGAGGAAACAAGTCAGTGATGGGAAAATGAAGTAGTGTGATGCGATCAGTTATCCACTTATGAAGTCACTTTTCCATATTTTGGTAACCCTTCCAATATCAATAGCATCTGCCGAGTGCAGTTTTTCAACAATGAGGAGGCTTAAGACTTGGATGCGATCAAGAATGACGGAGAAACGATTGACGGGGCTCGCCTTGCTACATGTGCACAGAGACGTAGACATCAACATCGAAGATGTCAACAGATTTCCAAGCATGAGAAGTAGGCGGACTGAGTTTGTGCTTTAAGACACTTTCGACAATGTTTTAACCACCCTTGAACTGAATACTGAAATAATATTAAAATATTCTGCTGTTTGTGTTATATTCAAATAGTTTTGTTGAAAAATACGTAATTTGAATTAGACAATGTTCTGATAGATCTATCAACTAACGCTCTGTACAAAAGTACTAAATTTTCTTAGCTATGTATTTTAGACCAATCAGTGATGACTATGTATATGAGTTTTGTAGTGTTTAGTTTTCTTGTGGGATATGTAAATAAAATTCGCTCTGGTATATTTTTAATGATATGTAAACACAACTCTGTTTACAAAATATATGTTTTAACATTAACAGGGCATTTAGATTTTGTTTCAGAAACTTCGAATTAACAGAAAACTATCCTACTAACTACATTTGTGAAAATTACCAGCGCCCCTCCCTGAAGCTAATCATAGATCCGCCGCTGCAGTGGCAGCTCGTACAAGCTGAAGTTGCCACTGTTGCCAGACCTACCCTACACTAGCCACCCACCCACGTCTGCTTAGCTGAAGTCAGGACAAACAAGATGACTTCTTCACGAACGATTTCACGCCCACGGGAATTTGCTTCAAGACTGTATCATGTCACCGGCATCGCACTGTTACAAAAACTGCACAGTAAAACATCCCCATATTTCATCATCCCATCACTGGAAACTGTTTCGCCCGTTCGCTAATAGATATTTTCAGTGACATTGTCTCCACAAAGAACAGCAACAATGCAGTATTTAAAAGTACTAATACAAAAATTATAGGTCCCAAACTAACATTTTTGCCGAAGTAAATTTGAACAGAAAATGTAAATAAACACAGCCATGGACGGTCATGTCACATCCAAGAAGTACTCGCCACTTACGAATGAAGCGTAAAAAACGAGTCGCATCCGTGCATTTACTCGACACTGACACTGGGTCATAGTGTAGGTACGATGTGAACCGGTCGTGTGTGGGCGGCAGTGACGGCAGCGGACTAGCTAGCACCCGCCAGAGATAGCCTCGCAAGCGCCCGGGCCTAGACTGGTCTAGGCAGGGGGAGGGAGGAGGCAGAAGAGGCGTGACTTCCCTCCTTCCCTTGTACCAGCTAGCCAACTGGCATTGGATTCGACAGACACACTCTCTCTCTCTCTCTCTCAATGTCAACTCATCTTCCAGTTAAGGATACTTCCCATGCTCATATCCCCTAAAAGCTTTGCAGGATGATTCTGCAACCATAAGTTTTTCTATACTTTTCCGTCAAAGATGCACGTTACTTTCATTGACACAAACCTGTTTCTCAGAAGTGGAATGGAGGAGGAGGGGGGACATGCTGGAAGCAGCTACCACAGCAGAGCGAGAGGGTGGGAATGTTGTTCACAAACACAAACACACGTGAGATGACGGCTAGCAGGCAGAAAGTGACCTTGGCAGAGTCAAGCTACACATTCCCCCCCCCCTCCTCCTGATTCGTCTACACCCACTCTGCCATCAAACTCTTAACCAGTGTGAATGTCATCTTTCCTCTCTCTTTTATATGTTGCCAGCCACGTTTCCTTTCTTCCCCCCTCTTGACTTTCCCTTCATAGTCTACCTCGTGTTGCTTCACCGGCTCGCTCGGCTCTTTTTTTTTTACGTACTAGCGAGGCACTAAAAATTTTTTATTTCCCTGCAACTGGTTGCAAAAATCGTGGTGCACACTATACACGAGTATATACTTGATTTTAGTGTAAAATTTTGATGGTGAAATAGTTTCAATTGGTGTGCATAGTTGGAAGACTAACTGTTGTCATCTCTTTGAATTTTTCAGTCCCTGAAGACTTTAGGGTAACTGTAATCTTTTTTCAATTACATTTCAGTAAACCATTGTTTTTTGAAATGTTGAGTGTTTTATGCCTTTTGAATATGCTTAATATGTACGTTACTGGATATTTATTATAGCAAAGATAAGCATAGCATATTTAATTTAATGGGTTTTGGAAAGTACGTGCAGCACAAAAATAATGACACGGAAACAACACCAAAATGTCTGATTTTAAAAACAAAATTTACCAAAACATAACACCATAAGATCTTGTCAATAGTTATACATCAATACAGAAATAACTTAGGCATTCCATTTTCTGTAAAATAACAGGAAATATGTATTTGTTTTCCCCTGACCTTAGCTGCAGTGAAGTCTGCTCCCTGTATGAAGCGACAGTCTACGATAACGGGAAGCTGACTGCCACCATCCTTTATTCCCACCTGGCCCACACTGGTGCGAATAAAGTCCACAGCAGGGAAGTACAGGTTATTGCCAGGTGTGACCATGATGTAGTCTTTACCTGTACCAGTCTGGAAAAAAATATTAGGTAACTCTGAATTTAACAAAAACACAAATAGCATTATAGCAAACATATACTGGATAAGTAGCTAGAAGGAAGTAAGAGTCATGATACTGTACAGTTACTAGACCTAATCTGATTTGGTTGAATCTCATAGCTACTACAGTACCTATTTAAAACACTTTTTAACTAATAAAGACACACATAAACAAATATAAGATAAAAGTATGTTTTATTTTTACTTTGTACAGTGTAACATCTCTAATACAAACTTCAAGGGTTACAAAATTCTTGATGATTGTATTAATGAGATTGTATTGAATGTGGTTGAAATAACTACCCGTAAAAAGTTTTTGTACAGTACCTAATTATTTTTAGTATGCTTATCCACAAAAAACAAACATTCTTAAAGGAGCTGGCAACATGAAAAACTCAATTTTCACATTTAACGTTTCTGTTAAGAGCGGTCGAGGAGAGTAACGGGAGAAGAAATCAGAGTGCTGTGCGCTTCCTAGAAGCAGAGATATGGCGCGCCGTAAATACCGTGGCTTGGCGACGTGATGTCACCGGTGGCTATCGCTCCGATGCGGTGCGGCGCGCTGCCAGCAGCGAACGCGGGGCACGCTGATAGCGACTGTACCGCGCATTTGCATGGGTCTTCGTGCTCCTGTTTTTGGTAACGTAGTTTTTTAATTAATTGGTTTACTCTTAGATAATTAACGTCTGTTTGCAGTGTAAGTAAACATGGAAAATGTGCGTCCGTATATGTTTGAACCGGAAGCTGACGAAGACGAAAACCAAGTGATCAACAATCGACCAGGACCAGCAGCAATAAGACAAAACAACACAGACTGGTGTGAATGTGATCACTGTATTGTAATGCCGGAACATGAAGAAAACGTGTGTTGTCACAAGAGTGAACTCATTTCCAACCTTCGAGGGACTGCTGTGTGCATTACCCGCCATGTGTCATTTCACCATGTTATTTTGAATTTAGATACTTTAAACACAGCCAGGCACGCGATGATGCTACGTGCTAGAACAGATTTCGAAAGGCAGGAGCTAGGAAACATTTCAAATAGAGTGCTACGATTTGTTTCATACAAACAATTTGTATATTGGGTAAACTCATGGGCGCCTATAGGGAAAAAAAAATCGGAAAGTCATCCCTGCATGTGTTGTGCAAGCAATAAGAAAAGAATACCCTGAACTCGATGAAGTATACCAACGTTTCAAACCTGCGGAAGGTAGAGAAGTAATGTATTTTGATTAATGTGTGCTGATGTAATAGTGGAAATAATGTTATTTCAGTAAAAGTAATAATTTTCATTTTCTTAAAAATTATTTAAATTAGGGTTGTATTGACTGGCTAAAATACTGCAAATAAATGTTCACCACACGACATAATATTTGTACTAACACAATATATTAAATATGACATTACAATAGTTGTGAAATAGGCAAATGAGGACGTTACTTACAGATGCGATAGTGTCAATGTCAACTTCTTCTTGGACTGAAGACTCTGTTGCTGCATAGGTGGAAAACTTGATATACAAATGGTAAGTGAATGAATTTGTAACACTATTGGAGGCTAAATTTTAGCACATGTCAGTAAATCTTGAATAACTGTGTATGTCCTTTAGCGATTCAGGGCGAGGCGGCGATGCAATACATTTAGGTATGTTTATAACAACGTAAGGGTCATCTAGTTCTAGGGACAGTTCGCCTGCTACCACGGAAATGACACTTCGGAGAAGTTCCTTCCGCCACTCATGTGTTTTGTCTTCGTATACATTTGCTGCTACCCACTTTTTGAGTGGTTTCGAATACTTCATTTTTGTGGCACGTTTTTCTCTTTTTATGTTGTTGAAATCAAAGATAGAGATAATCGTACGCGTAACCATACCATTGTAACTGAAATGATTTCGTTTGGGTTTATATTTGAGAGCAATACTGTGAAAAGATTCCAGTTTCCCCGTGTGGCAATAGTTTTTCGTGTGCTTCACGTCCCCCAAGAACTGTT
>PNEQ01003047.1:16730-50234 GCA_003012365.1 Medauroidea extradentata | reverse complement strand
CAGTTGTTCACATATTTGTTCCCAGTCCACTTGTGCGTATCAGTTATGTGGTGAAGTATGGATAAAAACTTTTCTAGTAGAATATCTTCATTGTTGTCACACGTTTTCGCTGACCACCATAAGTGATTTATTATGCTTGAACTCCACTGAGGTATTAAATCTGACTGACTTCCTATCGCCTTCAACTTTTTCGTTAGTGATTTTGAAATATGCCAAACATCAAATTCGTGCATTATTGATTTATACTTTGTTCTCATCAATTTGCGATTCCCCGATGCCTGTCCGAAACAAAAAGAGTCACATTAAATTCTCGTGTTAGCCTCTCTAACAATATATCGCACGCCGGTTTCTCGAGTTCACCATCAACTTGACCTTTTTGCAATACAACAAAATCAACTATTTTGCCGCTTTTAACATCCATTGCTGTGTATGTAACAAATTTTGCACTAAACCCGGGACTGTCATATTGTCCATCTCCAGCCAACCACACGCCTGTTTCTGACGCTTTCAAACATTCGAAATGTGATTTCCTCTCTTTAAGCCATACCATTCTAATAGTAGGGCTAACATATTTATTTACGATATTGTAATAAGCAGTATGAGAAATAAAGCACAATCCCATTGCGTCTGAAAAGTTTTTAGAGAGAGAATAACCTAGACCGCAAATGTACATGGCTGTTGTGAGCACAACACTAAGTGTATTTCTTTTTTTAATATTTTTCTGAGATCACCATACAAGTTCGTGCCCTTTCACACACCTCGTTATTACCGTTAGGGACGGCCCCTTTACTGCAGGTTTCACACTACAAACAGCACTGCAGCATTTAGAACAGAATAAAAACAACTGTAGCAAGCACTCCCACAAAACAAAGAAATATTTGCCGGCAAATGTGTGTTCCTCGGCGTCATTGGGAACGGAATGTTTTTCTGTGTCCGAGTCGTTAAGATATTGTAAACAACGTTCGTCTGTTTCACTGTCCACAGTTTCGGTAGCCGTGTAAGAGGAGTCTAATATATTCTCGTCACTGTCACAACCTTCACTGAACAAAGAAATGTTCCTGTAACATTCGTTGCCCATCTCACACTGAATCTCCTTGTTCCTAGAATTGTCGTCTCCATCAGTTACATGTATTTCCGCAACAACACATTCTGTTCCTACACTGTAATCGTAATCTACGGTACACGTCTCTGCAGCTGACGAACACGCACTTTCTTTGATAGCTTCATTCACAGTTTTTTTCCTTATATAGGAATTTCCTATTTTTTTCTTTGCCACGGCAACGGTTTCGCCTTTCAGTTTTTGACTAGGAACAGCTGTTTTTATTAACACAGCTGGAGCGCGTACTCCTAACATAGATGATTTCAACCGAGAAGACAATTCAAAATCATTATCTTCAAAGTGAACCGAACACACACTTGTAAATTTGTTCGGTACAAAAGAAACCCGATTGATTTTCCGCTCCCACTGTTTATAGCGAATTGGTGATTTTTCGCGGGATGGAAATTTATGGAAGGATATATCCTTATGGTGCGATGAATCATTTTTTCAGCCAAAAACACAGCACCTTTTTGGCATTACTGTAGAAACAACAGTAAGCAACAAGTTATTGACCACAAGACCTCGTAAACAAACCGGTAAGTGAGACAGCCAACAATGCGCGACGCACGGTGGCTAGACACATGCGAGACTGGCCCGGCCGGCCAGTGCTCTCGGCTACGCCACCGGTGACGTCACGGGTAGCTCACTCGCATTCTTCGCGCACTCATATCTGGAGAACCATGCGTCACACAAAGCTCGGATTTTCACTGATATTATTTTCACGCCATTGCGCAACTTTTGAGACGTACTTATTTTTTTCGTTGCCAGCTCCTTTAATATCACCATGGTTTCTCTATACCAATGAACATGAAATTACACTGTTTTATACACAGTACATTTTTACTGACCATAGAAATTAATATTAAGTTTTTTAAATCAATTTAAAGGGGAACGAAAAACCTTTTCTGTGATGAAGACTTTGTAATAACATGGTTTGAATTAAAGAGGTGTCACTGTATACCAGTAATCCCTCCCACTAGACTGCTGATGAAAATAAGATGCTACATTTTTCTTCTTTCCTTGTATTAATTCACACAAAATTATGAACAAATAACTGTTATTACATTTGGCCCAAAAAAATTACATACAATGTTGTGACACAAGCTTTACTTTACAAAGTTGGTTAAGACCTGGTTGATAAGCAAACTGCTTCACTATGCTACCATTCTACTAAGCTGCAGCTCACTATAAAACCAACAGGGACTATGTGTTATCTAAGAGATGGCTTACTCTCCAAGACAAAGTTTAAATTTTAACATGACTAAGAAGAATGTGCAAGTCACTCCATGATACAAATACCCTTAGAGGTTCCCACAACTGTGTAAAATTTGATGTAACACGTACACACACACGCACACACGCATGAACACATGCACAAACACACACGCATAAACAAACACACGCACAAACACACACACACACGCATAAACTAACACATGCACACACACCCACACATGCATGTGCATGCACGAGCACACACACACACATGCACACACGCACACATGCACACACGCAAACACACGCACGCACGCACACACACACACACACACACACACACACACACATATATATATATATATATATATCAAGGATATGAAATACATGATATTAAAGAGGAAAACCTTTTCACACAGTCAATAATGAGTCCAAATATGTATTCGGTACAGAACATTAAATATAAGATTAAATAAAATAATAACAATTTATGTATGTATAACTAAATCAGTAGGGTTGTAACAAAACATTCGTTATAATGAAACAATAACAAATATTAAGAACTTTCATTTTAGGTTTCAGTTAGAAAATTAGTCGTTGAAAGTCTTATGAAACAAATACTCGATTTTAAAGAATATTTGAGTTCTTGTCAAATAATCATTTCACTTCAGCTTTAAAATGTTTGCAGACCTCTACTGTAAACTTATTTTTTATGTATGCACAGTAAGAACATTACAAAACAACTGTTGCAATGAACAACCACTAACAGTACAACACAATGTAGCTGATAATGTATCTCTCTGAGGTAAATAAATACAAGAGACCATTTTCAACATTGTAAAGCTCTAGTTTAACTTTCATTAAGGTCAACCTCTCACAAAATTAGTTTTCAGCTTTGTTTCAATCTTGTAAAATTGAGTGATATATTTTTCATTTCTATTTCATTAAACAAAAAGGCCACATTATCGCAAGCTCACACACGTGCGCACACACACTTACGCACACCACACACACAGGATGTAAGGATATTAATAACCCAAAATCTGAGGTGATTCTTCATGAAAACATAAGCAGAAATTACATGGGATACTTTCATGACAAGTGAACATTAAGGGAACTATGAGCCATTGAAAATGGAATTTAAAAAAAAACTTGTCAAAATACGAAAAATTATGTGGAGTTACATAATGTCTATGTGAGTTTGAGCGGGCTTCTGCTGGGTTCAGGATATTTTGAGTTTTTCTCTTTCCTTTTATGGGGTTTCTTCTTCAATTTTGAGTTTTGGGGGAGTCTTTTCGCCCTCCCTTCCTGTGAGTGTCTTGTCGTTAGCATGATGGGATGGAATCTTAAGGAGTTGCGTTGCCCTGGTTGACGGTGCTGGCTGCCCCCCCCGCCCACCCCGCTCCTCTCCTCCACTGGCCATGGAGGAGGGCGGCCTGGGGTTGGGGGGGGGGGAGGCTGGTTCCGCCAGCCGGCGGTAGGGGCGCTAGGGTGGGGGCGTGCGAGCGCTGCTCGCATCAGGTAGAAAAACACTTTAATGCCTGCGTTTGATGGGATAGGCGGCGGTACTGAAGAGCAGTCACGAAGGGTTCTTGTATTCTGCTGGCCGCCGTGTGTGTGAAAGACGCAACACGACACTTAAGTTGTCTCGTCTTGCTATCGTGCGTATCTGCCTCCATCACTGCCAGAGGCGGTTGGTGAGTAAAATGGACAGGTTGTGTCCGCTGGTGCAGAAGAGACCCTAGCAAACATTTGTCGGGCGCGTGAGTTCGCACCGCGCGGCACCGCTGGAGGGGGATTAAGCTCTACGAGGTAGTAGCACTAGTGTAAAAGGAATTCCTGTGAAATGGATGGGTTGCCAGGCTTTCTCCATTACGGGAGATCGAAGAGAGCAGTAATTGTCGCATTTGAGTAATGAGACAATGAGCTCGTTGGAAGGGAGTTTATGTTAGGAAGAATAGACGAGGGGCGTTTCGTGCGCAGAGGATAAATGGAGACTCAGTAAGAGTGTCTGCATTACTATAGTGCTTTGACCTACCTTTAAAAGACGTATTAATAGTACTGGTGCGTCATTGTAATTGTAATCGTTGCTTTGGGCATTCAAGCGTGTTATGGTCATTGTCAGTGTTTTGAGATGATACGCGTAAAACAAGGAACTGACATGTTATGATATCAAGTGTAAAGAGTGTTGTGGCGAGTCATGCATTCGCATCGAATTGTGTAAACCTTTGTAAAGTGGGATAAGATTGTTCGAATATTGTATCACGAGTGCTTAAAATGTCAATACATGGTTTATTCTAAAATGGGTTTTTCCTTGCTCAGGAACGTAAAGAGTAGATCCCTAATCTCTGATAAGCTATAAGCATAGGTCAGTAGATGCAAAGGACAGTAGTCCCATTTAACCTTGTTTTTTATCTTTGTTAGTTGTTTTTCATGTTGGATAGGCTTAGGCCTTGTACGAAGAGTCTGGGTAGTCCGGCTCAAGTTATGTTAAGTGATATTGAGATCTTTAACCTGTAAAACATTCAGCATTTAAACCTCCGTCTGTCATGATAATATTAGGGGTGGCCACCTTCATTTTGCATAAAATTTCTTTGCCATCACGTCTTTTCAAGCAGTACACTGTAAAGAACAAAAAAGGTCCTCTTGGTGAAAGCTCCTGGAATGCATATAGTAGAACCTCTTTTTTACACCTTCCATTCTTACACTTTCACACATTTTACACCTATTTTTCGTGGTTCCATTTCCTGATTGTACACTGGAAATTTTCCTCATTTTACACTTTCTTACATTTTACAACAATTTTTCCAGGTTTCTTAGGAAGTATAAAAAAAAAGGTTCACTGTATTACATATTGTCTTTTATAAACTTTATTTGCAGTTTCTGTGAATTTTACACTTACCATCCATGGACAAATCCATAACATAGTTTCACTCCTAGTCCTTGCAACATACAGCTGAACACCACTGAGCTACAACTAATAGTAATAAAGTTTTTAAATAATATTTAACCAACCCACCCCTTCATGACTACAGGAAGGGGTGCCTAATTAATTGTTTTGTAAAAATTAACATTTAACAACTATCTCAGTTTTATTACACTCGTATCAAAACACAGAAAAATGTATACAACTCAATTATTGGAATAATGTTAAAACAACCAAGAATGACAAATGTAAAACTAACTGCAAAAAAAAAAACACCAATAACTTCAGTATTACTAATTAATTATGCTATTAACTTTAAATTAACAAACATATGTTGCATTGATATAACTTTAAACTTAAAAACAAAGTTGCACAGACATAACACTAGCAAAAAATTGGCAAGCAATAAGTAATATGTAGTCATAAATGAATTAACATAAAAGTGGCAACAGCTGTACCTTTTTCCTCTCAACATGGATGGTGGGACGAGCTGAGGGGTACAGAAGAAACACCATGTTAATGGCCACCCCCACCAGTATACCATACTCCACTCCAATCAGCAGGCACAGTACAAACGTGGCAAATGTTGGTATCAGGTCCTTGCCTACAACAATTTTTTCAAGACGAAACCACCTCTTAAAAAACCTTCCCACTACTACTTGTACGTACAATAATTCATGGATGCTTTTACAGACATGTAAAATATTAAAATGGGACAAATAAGGACTAAAATAAATGGAGGGTGGGGGGGGGGGGGGACCGGTGACAAATTCTTCACTAACGCACATGAAATACACACAGTATAGGTTGGCCAGACTTAGACATTTCTCTTTTTAGAAACATACCTGGCATCTCCACTGTGTTGATATTTAAACCATTTTGTTTACAGACACTTGCCAGGCAGCTCCACAAGATTACACTAGCAGCCTGAACACACCTACTGAACAAGTTTCTCAAGTAATTTTTTTCAACTTAAGCCATCAGTCTTAGTTAAATTGTACATATGAGAAGACTCACAAACACTTATCACTCAAATCTTAATGTACAAAGTCTGTAAACAAAATTATTTGTTTGCATATTGTGCCATCTTAAAATTTTACTTAATTTAATAATTTGTTTTAAACTCAATACTATTTTCATTCAATATTCATTATATTGTCTGTTTAGACAGAACAAGTTTGTCAGTGATATTTATATTGTCATATTATCATGTAAAGTGTTTGTTGGTTTTTGGGGAATTTTAAAATTTTAATTTGCTTTATCATCCCGGCCATACATGCACACGGCCCGCCTTGCCAGCCGCTTGCTTGCTGTAGCCACAGCGCTCGCTTCTTGCTACACGTCTCCAGAGTTGTATTTCAAGCCGCATGTACGATAAGTTTCTGCTGTATTCGCAGCACTCTCACGCTCTGTACCGACGCCATTCGCTGTACTCTGTACCACCCCCACCCCCGTTCAGTTAGTAAGAAAGTGCTTTGCACTCTACTTGTACTGTCGGTTATAACCGGTTTTAACTGTACTATGTCCCGTACGGTAGGCCCTTCTGGCCGTTTTCAACACTTGCACGCCATCTCTTGAGAGATTTTTAATCTCCGGCGTTAGGGACGCGGTCTTCGCGAAGCTTCACTTCTCACCATTACTAAGTCTCACTTCGTGTGCGGCAGAAGTACTTCTGCACGAAATCAGTTTTCTTTCATTACGTGTGTAACACGGACATTTGTATCATCAGGATGTAGTCACTAGATGGCTACTCTAGCTCTTTTCTATTTTATAATACAGTAGAAACGTAGTTTCCGTTTATGGAAATGTATATCATTTATTTTTCAAGATTCTACTTCTACTTCTTCTAGATGCTACCACCGTAGCTTTCGCCACCCGCAGCTTTGGTAAGTGTTCCCGCCGTGAGAAGCCATTCCCTTTGCTTAATCATGAACGTTAATTAAATTTTCCCGTTTTTGCCTCTGTTCACAGAGGGTGCAAGTGCAAGTGATAGATGCAAGTTGCTAGATGTTAGTCCGAGGTGCAAGTGATAGATGCAAGTTGCAATTGCCAAATTCAAGTGGTCAATTCCTAGATGTCAGTTTCAAGATTCAACTCAATTCCCTGTCCAGTTCACGATGTTCGTGGCTCGACTGTCTGGTAACCAGGCAGACTGAATTGGCCATGGCGTGATGTAACCGCGTCATTCAACGTGGCGATAAGTAGCTGCCTCACTGATTTTTTTTATTCCTTTTATATTGACTATGGATACTGCAATGACGGTAATACGTCGTCTGTTATTCTTTTTCTCCACATTCAACATAAACGTGTTTGTTTCATCAAATATAAATAAAAGGTAACTTAATGTAATTGTTATATTATATGTTTTATTTTAATATTCAACTAAAGTTTGTTTGTAAGGGGCCCCATTTCTATGAAAGAAACTATTTCTAAAATTAATAAAATTTTATGTGCAAACTTAACAACCAATCAATTGTAAAATATAATATTAAAAATCTTTATACAAAGATTTCTAGTATTTGAACCGATGTTTTATTTCTTTTTTTATATAAATATCATCTGGGAATTATTCTTTCAATTTTAAACTGTATGTTAGCTCTACATGAGCAGTAGTCATAGGCAATAGCCTATTTTGTGTCCGGTCTCCCTACAAGCACGCATTTCAAGAGTACATGTAATTCCAATGGTAGCAGACTATAATTAAAAATAAATAACAAAAGGGGAGGTCCGCGACAACATATTTAAAAAACTCATCATAAAGTACAGTAATAAAGATCTCCAGAACTAATGGCCTCAGATGACTTTGTCATACAGTACACAAAAAGGGAGAAGTGAGATACCCCGCACCACAGAGCACATGTGCATACAGCATGCTTCCACCTTATGAGGAAATTACACACTGATGAAACAAAAGTGCCTCTTCTACAATCATCCACAAGCCGCCAGTGTGTCATCCTTTATCCCTTCACAGTGGTACACCAAAGGAATACCCTATCAAGGGTAAGAGGGGAGGGGACATCTGGCTTTCTCAATTTCCCTCCCTAAAGTTAAACATGTCAGAGTATACAAACAACTCTATTTCAACCTCTCAGATGACAACTTGCAAGTTAGAAGCAGGAAGAGATACAGTTCATAAATAACTGGCATATAGCATTAAGTATTGTACAGTCCTCAAATGGCTGAGTGATGCAATAGCAGGCCACGCAACAAATTGCCCAATACTGAAACTTCAGACCAACCACACCATCATTACAAGCAGTAGGCCACATTCATCCAACCTCCTTACTGCTACATAGTTCCTAATTTCATTTTAATCACAGAGCAGCATTAAAAGCAAGATCAGACTTCAACCATAATGAATACACCAAAAGTCATACAACGAAAAAAAAAACACTTCGAAATGTTGGGGCCATGACACCGAAAAGATACTGTATATACTTCTTTAAAAATTTGCGTTCCAAGAACATTTAAAGCACAATACTGAGAAAAAAATTCTACTCTGTGTCAGCAATAGCAGAACTGTAGACACATTGTTATGAATTGTTATCCTATCAAACTTTATAACTAGGAGGAAACCTTAAAAGAATAAGAATAAATGTTTCCAACAATATATTTTGTATTACATTAAGGGTGTTCCCTGCCTGGTAATTCTGGTGAGAATGAAGGATAGGAAATAACATGAAAAACTGAATTATATGTGGCAAAGTACAGGTCAAACCTATATACACTTGACCACCAACTTTATTGCTCATCTTAGAGCAGCCCACATTGCTATAAGACCTTCCAAACTGTTTCATCAATACCCTGAAAACTGTGAGCAAACAAATATTTTGATTCTCAAAAAACACTCTAAAAAGACCTGCTTAAAAAAATTATTCCACATCTTAATTGCAGTACTGTGGTAATATTTCCCTCTTCTCAATGCCCAAATGTGATATTATGAAAGGTGACTGAGCCTCACTGAATATAATTAAAATGTAAATTCCTATACATTTTATGTTTAGGGCTCTGTGGTAGGCAATGCCCTTAAAATAAATTGCTAGTAAGATTTTGTGTGTATAGTGTTTGAGCATACATCTGTATCTCTGTAAATAACGGGAATAATAATTTTTTTCCCCACAAAAAAAAAATTCTACTTGATGCCATATTTCACTTTAGTCCCACATAATATCTTTAAAAGGGAAAAAAATTGTGAAAATATCTCAAAAATACCATTTTAGGGCTTTCGTGCACAGTACCTCTAAAAAAAAGGAGAAAAGCAATTCCTAGCATCTGTACTTCACATGCTATTGGACTACGAGCCTGAAGTGTGCAGGCTCTGTGGCCGACTCTTATTAACCACTTGCCTCATCGCCTGCAGTGCCCAGCACCTTTTCCCTCGAGGAATTTTCTTGAAGGTTATTTTTTAAAAAAAAAATTATAACTTGTATATACATTATAAAATATTGTATGTTACACTTTTATTTATACTTTATGTTTTATTTTGATACATACAACATATCTGGAAAAAAGCATGTAATACAGTAACCAATAATCTTTTGGCTAATTCTCTAGTACACAAATAACTTTCAAATTAAAGAATAATGTCTTCCATTCACTAATTTAAAACATTTACGAGAAACTAAATTAGTATACTGTTCGAGGAACTTAAATAATTGTTTAAAATATTTTATCTTTCAATGTGCACATGCACTGATTATGGGTATTACATTTACAATGAATTTACTGTGACTGACAAAAAATAAGACTGACTAAGCTACAGCTTAAGTGTCTGATAATGCTAAGAACAAGACATTTACAAAACATTAATGAAAAGAATGCCCTATCATCTATCGGGATCATGTGGTTTATGCCAAATCTTTCTGCTTAGATATCATGCTTAAAAATACAGTGGGAAAATTTATTTACACAATCAACAATAATGATGCACTTTATGACTTCCAACTTTATCAAAAAAGATGCCTTTCAACAACACAGATAATGCAAAGAGAGCAGATAAATGTGGCAGAGAACAAAATCCCTACAGAGACACAAATACCGTAGGCATCTTTCCTCTTCCAAAATAACTATCAATACTGTAACACTGTTTGAATTTCATGTAAAAGTCTACATTTACTGATCCTCACGTATGAAACTAATAAACAAAGCAGTGAGTGGTAGATAAATAAATGCTAAAAACATAAATTGATTTTTACGCTTTTTTCGAAGCCAATATGGATAAAATACTCAATGACAATTTTAGGTAACGGTATTTGCCAACTTTCTGAGTAAAAATTTGTCCAAAATTACTAATTCGTTACACGTGATCTCTTGCGCCGCAGTTAATTGCACGAGGTTCCGGCGTCAGAGATTGTGCCTCAGAAGTTCATAACACTGGAAACAATTTTGTTTAAAATGTTGGCTAAAACTATTGTCTAGGATTGGTATTGTATAATTTTTGCAAATTGGCTTCAAGAAACCTACAGTTATAGATTAATGCTTTTAGTGTTGAATTATGTACTACGCCCTCTTAAAATGATGTCATAAAATTGACAAAACAAGCTCTGTCACGAAACTTGACACAACAAATAGTACTGCAACTTGACAAACACTAGATATTTCCACAGTTTACGTACATTCATTGTACTGTTCAGTTTATAACTAGCACACTGATATTATCCCATTTAAGTCTGTGTTCATGAACATAATGCTCTTTCTTTGCCTTAAACCGTCTTTTTTTTTTCAACTAAAGTAAAATCTGCCAAGAATAAATAGACTTCCATAAACAGAAAAATTTTTTTAGTTTCCCGTAACATTTACTGTTTATAACATCTTGCTTAAAATGAACACTTCCATAAAGTGTAAACAGACTGTTTTAAAAAGAAATATAGCACAGTTATAAAACATTACAATAACTCATAATAACTATTATACTACACATACATTTATTAAATCACACATTATCAAAGATAAAGGTGTGCAATACACAAAAAACGGTTTTAGTTCATGTATATGGTGTTTGTTCATTGCTTGTTTGCAGTTGGCAAGAAAGGCTTGGCAACAGTGTGTCAGAGACATCTCAAATAACAGAAGCCACTAGCCTTATTTAAAGTCTCACAACGTAGTTTTAGCAGATAAACAAAAGAAACAGAAAAAAAAAACTTATTTTCTGTCTCGTCTGCAGGAAAAAAGTTTACTGCCATCAGTGTTGCGACAAAGATATGCTACGCTCTCTTTATTCCATTTACAATATCTACCTTGCATAATGATAAACAATTTACAAAGTCTATTTAACCATACCCACATCCATTGCCACAACTTTAACCTACAAATTGTCCTTGTTGCAATTAGCATAACAAAACCTGATGTTTTGGTTCTTTATCCAATCACATTTAGTTTAGTTTGATATTCACAGTGATTTAAAAAAAAAATATTTATGAAAATTATCTTGCTAGATAGAGTTTGCTAAGTTTACATGGCAATGTGGACAGGATGCTCAATCATCAGATATTAGCAGAGTTATGACTCAGTGTACACAAGCAAATAGCTGGATTCACTGTTAGGACACAAGCAATCTTCACTTGAATCACTTTTTAAAGGAGGACTCAAGTTGAAATGTTATTCGACACGAACTAATGGGTGACTAATTCGTAAATGGCTCCTGTCCATCGGAAGGTACATGAGAGTCCCCATGTGTGTGCGGCTGGTATTAGCTGCTTGACTTTTGGAACACATCTTATCAAATTATTGGTTGTCGCAAGTTCTCAGCTCTTGGAAATAAACAAACCAGCTTATGCAGGTTGAGCCCAGTTCCAGGATCCTGAAAGGTGAATGAGCATTTAGGCCACAGAGCAAGCTAGGCTACTAGGCTACTAAATGTAAAGCATAGACAGTCTGGATCAGTCAGGCTTGTTCAGACCCAGGAGTGAGCAAGGCACTTATTCGGCCGAGTAATAAGTGAGAATTGTCTGAACTTGCCAGTTAATTGTTTCTATACATAACTATCACATATCCAACTTCCTGCACACCCATTCTTGTGACTGGCACATTTAATTTCATCGGGATACACAATGTTGTAGAAGTCTTAGGGAGGGAGTGGTGTAGTCCTTGGGCAATGACTACAGGGGAGACTTGTGCAGGACGTTGTCAGCTCACTGGTGTGGACACATTAACGCAAGGGAACAGTATGTTTTGATCAGACTGAGCCTGCCAGTTCTGCAAGGTGGGCATGGCTCTCAAACAATATGGTCAAACATCCTATGTGTCACCCCCTCTCATTTGTAAGGAAAGGAAGAGGTGGACACATTTCTTGTTCAGGAACACCTCACACACATACACACACACACACACTATTCCACATTTCCACCTCAAGTTTTTTCCTTATATAACCTCCAAATGCCTCACCATCGTTATGTGGGCCAGCTTAGAATAAGGAATCCTGAACCTGTCCAACGATTGAAGCCCCATCAACACTCAGTCGGAACAGATAGTGGAGTTGAGCATATATGGTTGAGCTGTATGTTACAGCACTTACTCTTAATATCTTCAAAGTTTACCATACAGTTCTTGGGTACAATACATGATAATTATATTAAAAGTATAATGAGACTACCTACAGCTTGTGGAAGGAACATGAGTTCCTTGATTAACAGGACCAAACTAAAAGCACAAATATTATTCTTCCATTATGACCAAATTTTGTTACTGCTAAATAGTTTATTGAGTCAAGTGATTAAACAAAATTTGATGGAAATACCATCACTGATAACATGAAAAACACAACTGCTTATTACCAAATTCCTTGGGTTACAAGTACTAGATAATCACCAAGGCTGGAAATCTCACACTCTGCAAATTCTGCCAAGCCGGAGTTCTACTTTGTTTTGTCCTATGAGTAATCATATGAATAATAAGTAGAGAGACCGCTAAAATTATAATTTTGTTGTACGTACATGACTTAATTTTTTGGAAAAATTCATGTGATAGTACAAAAATATTCTATTAGCAAAAAAGAACCTTAAGTAAAAAACCCAGATTCCTGTAAACCTTTATTTAAAAAGTATAGAATTTAACTACAAACCCCTTGGATGTTGGGTTAATGATTCAGTATAAAAAAACAAATGTACAATTTAATGTACGTGTGTTTTTATTTCTCCTTACTTTTCACTGGTGATGGTGATGGTAACTGGTGATATTACGTAGCAATTTAAATTCTTGATTGAATGTATTATAAAGAAGTGACAAATCAACGCAGAAGTTTGGATAAAACATTTCAGTGTATTAACCGTATATCCCATACTATAGTCTTGACCTGCCCTATATTTTTTGTTTGTACTTTCATGTACCATAAACAGAGGTGACTTGGTACACATTTACACAATTTTTATTTTCTATGTACGTAAGCTGTGAGTAAAAATTTATTAATATGTGTAAATTAAAAATGGAAACTCATTATTTGGAATTCAATGTAAGTAAATTTGTTTACTCAGAGCTGCCGAATATGACAAAAAATTTTTTTTTGTATTATTACTGTTCAGAGTCTCCACCGCTTATGGTACTTATGAAATACAAATATGTAGCATATTGAATGTAATAAACTACAGATACTACACATACAGACATTCTGAAATCATTCAGTTATGTTCCAAATTATCACATCACAGTATCTATAGTAATATAATAAGTGCTAGCACTTGCAATAAAGTGACATTCTCAACTTACGATTAGACCGCCACATGGGCTTCACCACCTCATATTCTATCATGAAGATAACTGCACAAATGATAACTGCTGCAAGAGATGCTTTGGGAATGAAGTAGAAGTAAGGTGTGAGAATACTGAGAGCCAGAACAATCAACAGACCTGTAAAAAGAAATTACAATTTTTTACGCATTCCACATTTTATTTCTCATTGTATTATTTCTGTACAAGATCATGCATGGAAAAAAAACCTTCACGTTAAACACGTAATTAGCGGAATCACAAAAAAAAAGTTCAATACCTATACTCTAACGTTCTTTGAACATGTTCTTTTCCAAGACAATGCTGAAATTAAGTTTCCATTTGCTACATTATTTTACAGTAATTGTAAGTTATGTATAAATACAGCACAACTACAATACGGTATAATACCAACAAATGAGGGAAAAAAAAAAACACATTGTCTAATAAAAGCTGCACAATTGTGCCTGCACGGTTATTTAATTACGTATGTAAGCAATTTGCAATTTAACCCGGAATTGCAGTGTTGCAACAAATGGTTGGTAACGTGCTGCTTCTATTTAATTTGTTTGTAGATAAAAAATTGTTGAGAAGTAAACATTTTTATGCATCTTTAAAACTGAACAATTTTAGTGCAAGGAATTTTTACGAAAAAAAAAAAGTTGGCCAATTAAACATTCTAATAGACGAAATAAAACTGATTTTTTTTATTACCGGAAAGTTTTAAGAATCAATAGAAATCATATTTGCAAACACTTAATAACATCATACATACTTCCTGTGTGGTTCTAATACTGCTCCATTACCATTTCCCTCTTTTTATGAATACAATGTGACACATAAAATAGTCTTGAATGAAGGCTTGCAGACACTGAACTGAGTGGTTTTCAGAAAACCAAAAGCTACATGAATACTGATCATTTTCAGCTAACCATAGTAGATCCAATACGTGTGATCCCATGTGTGTGAAAGTTTATAACATTACATTAGTAAAGGCTGGAAGAGAATAACAGCACAACTTAAAAATTAACGAAACTGTATAGCAATCATATGTGGCAAGCATAAAATAGCAATATTTAGAATAATTTATATTTAGCAATGTACGTACTCTATTTACCATTATAAAGTGGCAGTTTTTTTAATATTATGAAACTGCTCAAATTACATGTCTTCTGCACCTCCAAAACCAAGATTCTGAGCACATCTCTGCACACAACTCCTTAAATACCACATTACATGTCAGTATAGCATAATTTAAAATGTAGTTACTAGTTAATTAAGCAGTCCTATTAATGCTATATATGTAATTGTCAGTTACAAAAAATGGAAGCAAGGCTTTAAAATGCCACAGCACAATGCAGTAACAACGGACATTTACATTCAAAACAAATCAAATCTACCTGTGAACATATTTTTAACCTGTCCAATTTTGCATTATTTAAATACACAACAAAAATGTAATACGCTGTAACTGATTTTAGCTTTGCCCAATATAAAAAAGGAATCGACATCAGCACAGAACATATAAGGTAAAATAGCACCAAAGGTAGTAAAGCAGGCTTTATTCACATAGTTAGAAGACTTCAGACGTACCAGTGTACAGGCCTCCGAAAGGCGTCTTCACACCACTGGCATGATTCACGGCACTGCGGGAGAAAGAGCCAGTGATGGGCAACGATGAAACAAATGAGCCCAATATATTGCACAGACCCAGCGTCAATAATTCCTGAGTAGCATCAACTGATTCCCCACTTGCTGCCATGAACAAAACCACCACAACAATTGTCAGGGTTTCACAAACCAAAGCTTTATGTACTAAGAAAACTAACTACAGACCAGTTAGCTCAAGAATATTCACTAAGGTGCTGCCTGGCTAAAAGTATGTGGCAAATTCCAGGCTAAGAGGCACTAAAAGGATACAATTGATTCACGCAAAAGCATAGGATGATTGCAGTCTCTATGCGCAAGACACTCAAATACTGTAGCATGCATGAGACTTTTAGCTGTGGCTCTATTATCTTACAACAAACACTAATAACAAAGATAGAGGATTGCTGTACATTCCTCTGATCCTTTAAATACTGCTTTTACCATCACAGAAAGATCATTAGAACAAAAGTTAAAAGATGGAAACACTATTTGGATACAATTACATTTTAAATGCTATGCATACAAAATTCCAAACTCTTGAATGGCTGTTTGATGACAGATATGAAGCTACGCAAATGTTTTGACAACTAACCCAGACAGCACCCTTAAAACTAAATTCATAGCCTGAGCTAGGTTGATAAGCTATGCTCCATTTATTAATATAGTAATGTACTTTTTCTTCAAACCTGCTTATTTTGAATATTAAAACATATATCCTTAGAAAAAATTGATAAAGGATAAAGAGATGCTTAACCATGCAAAAGTGACGCACGTAAGTCCTCAATTTACATTGGGGTTAGGTTTCCGGAAACTGTGACATAAATAGGAATGACTCAAATTGAGAGGCCTGCAGACCAGTTACATATCGCTTTTTATGGGTGCAACACAAAATTTGTACCTGCGTTCTGTCTGGTTGCGATGTAGTGGAATCAAATACTCACACACATGCAATAGAAGACCTGTTTAACTTGCTCTGCACTTGTGTTGCACTGCGTAGGTGCAAATAGCAGGTGGTGATATTTAATAAGGCCCTGATGTCCAAGACCTATCAGCTGGCAGTGGATTTGTACAGACATGCAAGATAACTACAAACGAATGGTGAACTGGCAACAAGGAAACAAATGTGACTTATGTACTGTACTGGCCTTTTTTTCCATAGTGTACTTTACTGCAGTTAAAAATTGGAACATTTAACAGTATCAACATTAGAGACATGTGTCATAAAGATCCAGGCAACTGTTAGAAGATGTGTTTATGCATCTTTAGGCTAAAAAAAAAATTATACATATACACACACAAACACACACACACAAACACAAACACACACACAAACACACACACACACAAACACACACACAAACACACACACACACAAACACACACACAAACACACACACAAACACAAACACAAACACACACACACAAACACAAACACACACACAAACACACACACACCGGTATATGTATACAGTATTTATACATAAATTTTGTAATTAAATTAAAATATTGTATTTTACTTGTGGGAAATGGAAGTGTCATGAATGATACACACATTCCACATTTAATGCATAGGCTGATTAATAGACAAATTGGCTTAGTACTGCACAGATTTTAATTTAGGTCATTTCTGAGTGAAAATAGGTGATTTTCGGGATGTGTGGTAGAAGCAATAAACAAAATAAATACATCATTAACACAGCAGCATATGGGTTTAAAATAGCACACCAGCAACAAACAGTTACAAGTATGTTCTCTAGTCTTATCCAATGCTTTATTACACATATTTACATTTATTTGTAGCAGATTAATGAGGCAATGACAAATTTAGTAAACTATTCTTTATTTTGTCTGCGTTTGAAGGAATTGTACAAATAGAGATAGGCTGTAGAGCTATACTTTCCTTGTGTTAACAGACCTCTTGCCTATATGGAAAAGCCACAAAACTTAAATTTTTTAAAAGGGGACAGAGGCAACTAAAGGAGTACCGAAAGTTGCGCGCAACTTTCTTATGGAAAAGGTAGAGTCTCTAACGAGGGTAGGGGAAACTGTCTTGTCATCGCAAGCTGACGTAAAAGGTCAACACTGCAGCAATACATAGGAAGGTTGAAAACAAGCAACTGTAATAACATACAGTATGATAGGGCGAGTCATGTGAATTGTACAGTAGCATAATTTATTGTAAAACTGTAACAGTTTATGTACAGAAAATTGGTTAAACTGAAGAGACACTGGAAATGGTGTACCACATAGGGTAATTGTATTTTAGATTTATAATTGAATCCACAAATATGGGCAGTAAACTATGACAATTTTAATCAGCAACAACATTTAACTGAACTGTTAGTATATAAACTTAATAACATTTAAAAATAACATAAATCGGGGAGACATAAATTGAGGACTCATAGTACGGTACATAGGTATAACAGGACTGTGGTAAAAATTCACCAATCCACACAAAATAATCCATAGTAAAACTGTCTTACCTATCAATTTTCTTTTGGTTCTTTTGCTTCATTGTATTACATATTTATTAAGTGTTCATTTGCATGTTTCTAATGAAGTAAGTAAAAATTTACGTCTCTAGATTAAGTGGTGTTATGCATGCACAGATGAGTGAATAAAATAAGAAAGAGAGAAAAAAATTAACAAAAATTAATGAAAACAATTTTTATGAAAGAAATAAATGAATGGAATTAATCTTGAATTAATTAACTGAATGAAGTGGACTGACATACAGTACTATCCCGGTTTAACGAATCTCAAGGGACTGATAAAAATAGTCAAAATGAAGGAGTTTTTAAACTGAATGATAAAAGTATGTTGGAACTTTAGATGGGACCAAAAAATACAGTTGTTGAAGTGAAAGAATCATTCAACTGGAAGACCTTAAACTGAGAGATTACTGTAATTGAACTGAATAAATGGAATGAACTGAATAGTATTAATTAATAGGCTGAATTGATGACATAACTCAACTGAATTATTGAATTGAAATAAAGTAAATATTGAAAGCATGAATGAATTTTAGTTATATCTGATAGTAAGTATAGCAGAATATTAACAAAGTGATTGCCTTTAAAAGGCTATTTGCAAGTGTGTGCATACGTCACAAAAATATGGGCACAACATGCATTTTCAAATAGGATTAAAAATCAAGGCAATAGATGACCAACAGAACGGTGAGACATACCAAATGCCTTAGCAATAGCCACATTTCCTAGGACAGCAATTATAGGAACCAGGACAATAGAGGAGCCCAGCTCAGAACACATTTCAGAGAAAGACAGAGTCCTGTTGCCCAGTGTAGTAGTAAAGGGAGGCAGTTTGAACTCTGGCAGTCCAGACTGCACTTTTCCTGGAGAACACAGTACAGATTTATAACAATACATACATGTCAGGTACCCCCATAATGTTGGCTCATTCAAGGTAACTTTGGCCGACCAGAAAAAAGATGATAACCACGTTACAGCTCATACAAATATTTATAGAACATGACTTATGACACATAACAGATCATCATATACAATAAATATACGGACGCGCTGCAACATGGCTTCAACATATTTTTTTCCTATGCCAAAGTTATCCTGAATATGCCAATGTAACTACAATGACAGTGCCATGAACAAGGGATGCTTTGCATCTGTGGAGTCATTTTTATATAAAAAAAATACTAGGTTTTTTGCCATTTTGTAAAAAAAAAATAGAAAATATTATTTTGTAAGAAACATTTAAATAGTAAAGCACATTGCCACAGCTCACTTTATGTTCACAGAGACATCACAACAAAAATACAGAGTGGTGTAAAGTGGTACAAAGTTGCCCTAAACATGCAAATTAACCACAGTTTTCAGTACTTTATTTGCAAGTGTTCAATCACCTATGAAAGAAAATAATGCAAATTATAAAATATTGCAAACAAAATTTGACTTTGACAGAAGTTATAACATTAAAATACTGAATATACAATACTTTCATGGTATGAATAAAGGCAATACCTAGCATCTAGCAACATGTGTAGCTTCCAACTACTGTGAACAAATATGATTAATGCATCTGACAAATCATAAAAATTTCAATTATTTTTCTGGACTGAAACTAACTTATGTTGAATAACTACATAACTGGTGCCAGCTTTCGATACCTATCTAAACATTTTTTTAACGTGGAAAATGGAGAGGCGAAAATACAACTCTTGTGAAACAGGATCAAAAATTACAAACAGTTAACTTTGAATATGAAAATGAACACAGCTGGCATGTAAACTATGTACGATGCTGTATAATTAGTTCAGGAACTTTACATAACAAAATAATGTAACTATTCTCACTATATTAAATTGTAAGCTACGTAACAAAAAAATTTACACCACAAAATACATTTTCACAGTTACAATGTAAAAAAAAACTTGCCTGGGAAAAGGCTAAACATAATGAACATTCTATGACTACGGACAGAGTGCAGGTAAGATTTTTTCAGAGTATAAAAATATTAATAAAGTAGATACAAGATATTTTCTAAAGGCACCCCATTACAAAAGAATAGAGGGAAAAATTTGGTCAGTACTTAGTACCAAAGTGATGAGTGTTAGTAAAAATAGAATTGCCAGAAATTAGAAAATCCTGGACATGTCCTGTATTTCAACTAACCGACAGGTAAATCAAGGAGAACATTTGAATAATCATAAATGCCACTACCTTTAAAGGTACGAAGCATGATGTTAGTCTATAACATTGCCACCGCGCACTACAAATATTGTTTAATGTTCAACTTGCGCAAGCCATTATTACAGAAGTGTTCAATCAATAATTTTGTTTGCATGATTGCATCATGATTTATTGTTTCTGGTGAAAATTCTATGGCTGTGATCTTTGGCTCTAGCGGCACATTTTTCAAAACTGTTACAAAATAATGCTGAACAGAAGGTTCAAATTTTTTTATGCTTTCATTATCAGTACAGTGATATGACCTAATAACAAGACCATAATATTAAGTGCTAACTACCAGTTAACAAACCCAAAAAAAATTTACATTACAGCCCAATACTGAATTCTATGTAATCGTGCAAGATTTGGAAGTTTATTTGTCAGTAAACAAAAAGGGACTAAATACACAAATTTTATTTGTTTCTCAGCACCTCTTAACAGCAATTTTACCTACAATTTAGAATGTCCCACATTATCATGCAATATCCTACATTACATTTTCGACCACGTGTGTCCTACATTTCAGTAAAAGCATCTGGTAACCCTTGGTGAGGACGACAAGAAGTGAATATGAAGATACAGGCATGGCCAGAGAAAACCTGCAAGCCAAATGCAACATCCCATCCTTTTTCCTACATGCATAACTTGAGTGAATCCACCGGGAACTAAACCCAGATCATCACACTGGAAGACGAGTGGTCCGACCAGCAAAACACTGTGCACTTTCCCTCTCCCCCAATTATAAAAAGCATTTTAATTTAAATAAAATCATAACACCACCTTACAAACCAAAGTATCTTATTTTTTACATTCTGTAAAAATAACATAGAATAAGATAAGTGTGCTGCCAGGGTATGTTGAAATAAACTCACCAGTAAGGAGAAACACGGGTTCTTTCTCTGGATTATACAGCATAAAGGCAATAACGGAGCATATTAAAACCACCAGTGCATTGCGAGACGTAGAAAGCAACCATAACAGCTTCATTATCACCCTCTGCTTCTTGGTGGGCTTGTTTTCTTTGCTAATCATCTTCACATCTTTCAATTTCTGTAGAAAAAACATTGCTACATGAACAACTGAATGGCATGAAGTGACCATTAGTAACAAACTTACTAACTCTGTCAGTTTATAAGAAAATCTCAATTTGTTCAGATTGTGTTGCTCTATTGTTTTAAGAAAAATTTAATACTGTAAACAGTAGTTGGTAACATTTTCTCTTGGAATATAATCAGTAGTTTGTAACAATTTCTCATGGTAGAGTTTTTGTGAAGGTTGTTTCTTTAAAAATGTTGTTAAAATCAATGACTGAATGAACAATGTGGACTCATGTTAGTAAACGGGTGACTTATCTGACTACAAATTTCTCAAGAGTCTTATTCTTCCATAAACTAAGGATGCCATAGTGAGCAATATATACGATGAGTGGCAAAAAACAGGTGCATGAAAAGTGACTTAACAACAATAATTATTGCATGTACATGAAGATCTGAACGCATCAAGATGCTGAAGCAAATTGAGGAATTTGAGAAGTTGAGAGAAATAACTAGTTGAAGTTGGTCACAAAGAGTACAAACTGCCTTGGAATAAAAAATATGATGGGACGTGACTAAACTGAATTAAGGTCTTGATTTATGTCGGGGTTATGTTCATGAAAACAATGACGCAAACTAACATGACTTAAACTGAGTCAGATCTGCCGCCCACGGCAACATATGTCAGTCGGTCGGCAGCACGTGTGCCACCACACTGTGAGAGTTTTTATCACCGATGAACAGAGAAATTACAACATGGAAAACAATTCCAACTATATGTACGGCCTATCAGATTTTCAGCATAGTTATTTTAATCAGCAATTTTGGTGTATTACTGCAGTATTTAACAAACAATACAGATATATGTCATTAAAATTTGTGTGTTTGTAAACAGAATTTTATTCCTCCTTTCATACAAGAGACTTTAAATGTTGCGGCATCCAGGACAGTATTTACAACTACACACTGTTTTTTTACTCTCTACTTTAAAAATAATTACAGTAATAATTGGATACACACAGACAAAATAATGAAGACATTGTACACATGGTTGCAGGGGCATGCCCAACCATTAATCATCATATTTTTAGGGGAAGGAGGTAGCAGAGGTACGAGAGTGGATCAAAGTATAGACTGTCACACATAGTGATGGAGTAAACCATTATTGTGTGGCATACAATTTTACTGAAAACTGTAAAGTAAGACAGAATCAATACAGTATGCTCATTACATACTTAAATAATTTTTTTTATTTTCCCATGTTTAAAATTTTGTTTTATTTTTGAGATATTTATGAGGGGTATTAACTATCTCCAAAAATCATCCCCCTTCCCTCCTAAGGTATGCCCCTGCATGGTCACTTTAATGGTCCAAATGTCTTAAAACAGCTTAAGTTTTACCCTGAGCAAAAGCAGCACCACAATGCAGACAGCACCTAGCACAGAATCTCCCAGCCGTGTCTCTCCAATATGCCTCGACACTTTAGTAATCGTCTCTATAAACCCTGAGGCAGAGAACTTCAGTCCCAAGAGGCCTTTCAGCTGTGAGCAGGCGATTATGACAGAAGTTGCTGAAGTGAATCCAACTGTCACGGGAATCGAAATGAAGTCAACCAACACACCTGGGAGGAAAAATATATACAGTATATATACATATTTTTTTTTAGAATATGGTCCTGCAGATAAGATAATTCAGTTGCAAGCAGTTAGCTACTGATACACAATGCTCAGCCTAAAGTTTAATGCAGCAAGTATGTTCTGCTGTATACAACTCAAATCAGAATTTTTTAACTACTAACATGCTGTTAAAATTACACCTCCCATGTATCTGGATAATGTTTCCCTGCTATTCTTCACATCACGATATTGACACATATTTAACACATCTTCAAAAGGCGTTATCCATGGGATATTAAAAATAAAACAAGTTTCACTGAGGCAATGCAAACATGAACCTTGAACATACTAAAGTATGAGGCTTTAATTAGGTGCTTGGAACATTCAGATACTAGCATGAAGTAAATACTGAGGGGTCATAACATAAATGGTGAAATGTATTAGTACCATATCTAGGTGATGGGCAGAACTACCCTCAGGAAAAACAAGTAACATTTTAGCCTTGAATATGAAAAATGACACTACACGATAAATAAATGTGTAATGCAACTAAATGAGATGACAATATTTTACTGAATGTATGATTGAATGATTGAGAGCAGCACTATGGTGCAGCAGTATGAGTATGATGGCATGTGCCAGTATGTTCAGTTGCAGAAGTTAACATACAGTACCGGTAGCTGTTTAAAATTATGTGGACACATGCAAAATGATACCGTTAAGTATCATTAAGATATAATTACCAGTGGTGGACATTAATCCTCTTTTGCCTTTACAATATTGGGGGAAGACTGAAGACCAGGTATTGGGACATATGTTAGGGAATGACCAACATTTCCTCCTGCAGCAAGCATACTAAATGATATGAGTCAGTGGTGTAGCATCTGCCATTTTGTGGGTAATAGTATGAGAATTATTTTTGTTTTCATTACTTTCTTCGCATCCAAATAACTGCACACAAGAGACGTAATATGATAATCACTAATTTGTTTAAATCCATGTTATGTTTTATTATGTTCTAACAAATAATTGTGGTTATGTACTTCTCCTAGCATATAGATTTTGAAGAACTTAACTATCATACATTTGCAACACGTTATCATATTACTGTGAAGTAAAGATGTTATAATTTATTACATTTAGCAAAGCTTTGACTAGGAGGAAAATATGTACATAATTTTGTTTGTAGCCAAAACTACTTGTGACAGTTTTTTTTACAACTATACTATGAGAAAAACTTTTCAGGTTGCAAACTACTATTAGACAAAAAGTTTGAACTAATTAAGATACAAAAGAATTATGCTTGTCTTTAGATTCAGCTGCCACTCCTGGCTAGCGAGATACTTAGTGCAGCAAATAGGCATATTTGTTGGTGGCCAGCTTGCCAGTCTATATATTTAAGGTTCTGCAATAAGTACACGGAAAAATTCTTATGATTAAGAGGAACAGAAAAGGAGTATACAAAGCATATTGTTGCACAGTCACAGGAGCCTGTCATAGGCATATAAGGAGCGAAGTTGTCAGACAAATCAAGGTAGCATTCATCAGAAATAAACTAAACACCTTGGGAAATTTGCACCATCCAAACAACCACCCCTTTACCCTCTTGACTAGGTAATTTGGCCTGCATTACCCATTCTACCATAGAGAGGTTTGCTCACACTAATTTATCACCTGTGTGATTTTTTGCCCACTCAGGTATAGACACTTTTATTTGTGGCATCTCAACTGCAATGAAAACTATTGTCCAAGAAATATTTTTTTATACTGTCTATGACGAAGGCACGCAGGCCACTTCTTGTATTTGACTGCAAACACAGCTGAACGATTTATACATATATATATATTATATATATATATATATACACATATATATACATATACATATATAGTGTTTGTGTGTGTTTATGTGTGTTTGTGTGTGTGTGTGTGTGAGAGAGAGAGAGAAAGAGAATCAGTCTTCTGTATCTCCCAGACACCATTTCCATGTTCAGCAGTTGTTCTTACTGAAAAAGCTGTATACGTCCACCATTATTCAGGCAGAATACGCAATTCTTGTTCCAAATAGCCACGTAGTCATCTGAGCTCAACAAAAGTTTTTTGGGACTGCCTGACAACAGGGTGTCTGACATCTGCTATGTGTTTATGTACAAGGTGGGTGTGGGAGGGCGTGTACTCTTATTTTCCTCTTCCTCTCCTTTGTGCTGTGCCCGCTTCTCGTGCAGGCACTGTTGAAACAGGCTGCAAATCTTGGCCGAGCAAGGCTCTCGCCAAGGCACAATTCCACTCAACACACCCACCCAAGAGAACGCACAACACTATATCAAGAACAACACAGGTATGCTAAATAGCTACAAAGACATCTAATCCAGATTCTTTACAAAATAGCGTGTATTAATATTCCATAGCAGGTACAAGTGAACAGTTACAAAAAAACCCAAACAAAAATCAAATTGGGCTCAACCCAATATCACAATATCGTTAAGCTGCAAATACGAACAATAGTTAAATTTGTCATAAGATACATTTCAATGGAAATGAGCGACTCGCATGCACTCCATAATTAATAACGTGCCACAGGGACACACACCCCGGCTGTGCTAAGTCTGCGGTCGCGACGACACAACCCTGACGTACAGCAATGCAAATAATAAACTAAGCAAAGCAAACCGAACAAACGCAGAAACCATAAACGGAAAACACAAGTATGAAATAACAAACTTACCAAAGAAACGTCCCGGGAGTGTCGCCGCATTCGCGAGCCAACAACTGCCCCCGAGCGGGTCCGGAAAAAGACTGACTGGGCGGCACACACACTCCGGCAAACCCAGCCGGCGCGGACGGGAAAAGAAGAGGGGGGGAAGGAGGGCGAACACGAGCAAGGCCGACAGCTACCGAGCGTACACGAAGTCATCCAGGTGGGGCAATCAAACAGTCAAATTGACGAGGCACTGAAGTTTATATTCAGGCAATGTCACGGAAAATCGTTTATAGAAATATAGTGAACACTGAAGTCCTTCTTCACAGATACCAGTCTTGGGAGTCGCAAACTCCCAGAACAGTGCAAGTGTCCAATTTGTGTGCTGTATGGTAAGTCTCTTCTCCCATTTGTCTACAATACACAGGGTATAGGCCCAAGTGACAAGAGCAGTGGGCTGATGCGCTGGCTGCGCTACCGAGGATCTCGGAACTTGCCCAGAGAATTTCACATTTTATAGCAAAAATAGTACACTTGCACATTTTATCGCGGTTATTTCACATAAGAATTCACACAAAGGTATCATGCAAAACTTACAATGCTATTTTTTTCCACCCTATTTACAACCACCTCCCTTGTTGCACCACCAATACTTTGAACATGTAATATATCAGGCCACTTCAGTACTGCAGGCACTGACTTTGACACACCTTAGCTGAACCAACAAGATTCATGACAAATTTAACATTTGAGTAATTTGTAAAATCTCCCTAAACACATGCTGTGAGCAACAGAAAAGTTAATCAGAAGTGTGAGGCCCAGAATATGGGACCTACCAAGATGCAGGACGCTCATTAGAAGCTGCACACAGCCGCTCAGGAAGCACAGAAGCACAGCAAAGTCAGAGTTGCGGCCGACCACTTGCTGGTATGTCATGAGTGCCATGAGCGCAGTAGGGCCTATGGTGATGTCCTTGCAACTTCCAAATATTATGTACACAAAGCAGCCCATGAATGCTGCATACAATCCAAACTGGAAAAACAGTTCAAGAAGTCACTTTCCTTCTTTCAGTCTCTTTCTATTAACAAGATATCTGGTTAACTTTCACACAGTCATTCACAACTATTGACTTTGAGTACTAGGTTTTGGGGTTTCAGCCACATTTAGGGTTTATTCATCTCAGATGTTTTGGCAAATGCAACTGCCATCTTTAAATAGCTGCGCTGACCAACAGAGAAGGTTAGTGCACTGACTGGTGTCAAGGTTTCGGAGCTTTAAGTAGGGTGTCCAAAAACAACCCCATAATGAGCACACTAGCAAATTCTGGGCTAAAATTGAGACTAAAATTTTAGGCGAAATGTTGTACAATGACATTTTACATGCACAATGTAGCAACATAACATTAGTTCCCTCGTGCACTCCAAAGTAATCTTACTACTATTACTAGTACTACTGTTCTAACCTGCTTGTTATGGGTGCAGGTTAAAATCACGAGCAGTCGAAACATGATCGAGTGTTTGAGACTTGACGTAACCTACTTAAAATAATACCTGGATATGGAGCGCAAGAGGGGAATTTTCTCTGTTCTATGTTGCCACATTGAGCATGTAACATGTCATCGCAAAACTTTTTGCCACTAACATTTTGGTCTCCAATTTAACTCAGGATTTGCGTGATACGCTTATTAATTCGTTTCTGTGCATCCTGTATACCCTGATATCAGGCAGCTACTTTCTGATTGAATTGGCTTGTTTGCCAATCACAGGCTGGCTTGCCCCCGACAGGCTGAGGTGATCCGACAGTCCTTGTTAGTCAGTTAACACTGCTCATAGATTACTGTGTTTCATGTTGTTTTTTAAAAGATTTTCCCGTAATTTTTTATGTAAGAATTCTATATTTATATTCTTAGAATGTTTCCCGATCTCTGTACCATCTTGTTATTCTCAGCCAGTTATTAAAAATATTGGCTATATGACTGCAGCAGCCAGATATTAGATATGATAAGCTGTTTACCTAACTCGTAATAGAAATTGTTGCTTCTCCACCCTGTCACCTTCCTTGTGGTAGTTGGGTTGCTGCAGGAGTTTCATCAAAACAGACAGAAAGATTTATACATTCCATAAACCCTATTCAGTTAGGTCGGATAGAATGAAGGTGATGAAAGAAAAAACTACCACTATTATTTTTCTTATTTAAAAAAAAATAAAGCTTCAATCTCTCTGTGACAATTTATGCCTTTGTAGCATTTAAGATAGCAAATGAGCATGAAAAACACATGTGATCATAGAAAACTCACAACGAAGGAACTACGTACCTCAGCACCCAGGGGGCACAAAGCCCTGCATTGCACCCTACATCAAGAAGATAGCAACTTAAATTAGCGAAAGAAAGTCCATGCTCCATTTAATCTTCACCTTCCTGTAAATCTAGCAAGTCACATCATCATTACCTCAGCCAACTGTAGTCTGATTCACAAACATTACCAAATAAGGTGCATGAAAAATTTTCACTTTTCACTCTTACTGCCCGCCCTCATATGCTAAATCTAGCCTCTTTCTTGCACAAAATATAAAATGTGCCAAACAATTAAAACCTCCCCCAACACAGTTATACAGGTACAAACATGATTCCAAATCTATCATTCAGAACTTAAAAAAAATCATAATTTATAACTTTTAAGTTGCTGCAAAATACTAGTGTTCACTTGTAAAAAAAAACATATTATTTATACAAAATAAAAATTACATCCCCATTTGCACTCACAATGACCTACTATAATCTTGCAGTGCCATATGTTGAGCTTATCAGTTAATACTGTGCTTGGTTTCCATGGGGAGCATATCTCATTCTACTATTGATGATAGGAGCTGGTTTTCATAACTATAGGCCCTGATGCGCACTAACATACTGTTTATTTCTACCAGTTTGATCATTGTACACTTTCCTGCATGAACACAGAGCCTTGCATATTTACTGCCTGCTCTTTAGCTGGCATTTTCCCTTTGCAAGAACCATGATATTCTCCATTACATTGACAGATTACTAGAGAATGTGTATGTTGTTTCTTTAGCAGATGTGCCAATTGTACGGTAGTTTCTTTTAAATAAAGCAATACAGCTACATTTGTTGCATATTCTTTCTCCGTTTTTATTTTATGTTTCTCTTGGAATTTATACTTGCACAGAGGTCTTTTTATTCCTGCTTCAAATTGTTATTCCCTCATAGATGTTTCTGACTCTGTTAATAAGCATTGTTATTACCATCCTGTACTGAAAAGGTGGATGATGTGAACTTATTTGTAGGTACCATATCCAGTACAATAACCAATGTTAGATATTATCGACTGAAAACAATAAGGAAAGCTATTGAGAATTGGAAACATCCTAACAGCATGCAGCAAACCTTAAATTTTACGAATACTGGATTTTACAAAGTAGCAATGTTACATTTGATGAGGTGATCCCCAAAAACCATCAACAAATCTCAAGAACGACAAAAAACTAGAGAAAGCGTAGCTAAGTTGTCAACAGCTGCATTAAATTGGCTTAAAAATATGTTGCCTAATTCACAGCAGTAAAATATGAGACGAAGTGTTGGCAAGCAGCAATACAAAAAAAACTTAAAATGTGGTAACGGGATTTTAAGTTAGAACCCCATCCAGCAGTCACACTACTTCGGCCTACTCTACCCCTCACCGTTCTTCTACATATGTACTCTAGTTTTCTCTCACATCATGACTGTAAATGTCCACTACAGTTTACATACCAACACTGCTAGTCAATAAATGACAAGATTACACACCAACTATACACACATTTCTTTACTGGTTCTGACACCATAACATACATTACTGAAAAGAACATTTTAGAAAATAAATGTACGATTGGCAGTACCCACCACCCTTTGTTATGAACCATTCTCCATTGTAGCCATGCTAAACAAGAAAATACAGTAAACTTGCAAATTTAATGAATTAGACAATAGTGTGTGGTATATTCTGCAAGCTCCTAATTAAATTGTACCACAATATACTAGTTGTGAAAGCAATTCCATGCAACCACTTCACTAATACAGGAAAATTTCTAAACAAGATATTTGGTAAGCACACTAGAAAATTGTGTTTCTCCTTGCTAAATGTTGGTAGGGGCTACAGTACCAATATCTATCCGTCGTCTTGTAAACTGGTAAGCCTCTGTTTATAGACTTGTAGTTGTATTAAAAACGTTCTTGCAGGTATTATTGATTAACTGAACCACTACTGTGAAGGGATTGTTTTGCAGATAGCATTTGTTGATACCAAAGTCATTTAAAATAGATAAAACAACAAAATTCGCTTATTTCCATTTTATAAAATGTTGTGCTGAGTACTACTGTATTCTCAGTTATTTAATTTGTTTTTGTTTTTATTACAGCAGAAAATTGTAGTTATCTAACATTTTGTAACACTTTTTTTTCTTCTAAAAATGGATATTGATTTAATTCAATATTTAATTAATTTAGTGTCTTGTTTTTCAGCAAAACAAATTTGAAGCATACAGCATTTGCGAAAAGTGACTGTGTGCAATGAATTTTAATTTTTTTGGTATAAGGGTACGTTGTAGCTACATTGCTGAGGAATATGCAACTTGAATTATAAGACTGTCTATTGATATGAATTATTACTTAGTTGAATGAATTTCTTGTTTTTGTGTCAGTATAATTTGACGGGGGGAAAAAACACAAATATACTTTTAACACAATTTTGTGGAAAATAAGAAGTCGCCTTCAATTTTACAAGGGCATTGTCAGGAATAGTGTGGCTATGCAAAATCAAGTTTCTACTGTAAATAAAGAAGATGGATACAAATTCCGTAAAATCTGGGTAACTACACCCCTTCATAAAAGACATGGAACTCAGTGATTCAAGGACAGCAATAATAGGTGCGTATTGGCAGAGCACCTCAGCCAAACAGTAACAAGCCAGTCCATGACTGGCTGATGACCGCAGCCAATCACAAAGTAGCCTGCCAGAAATCAGGGTGTATTAAGCCCTGAATCTTTAACACCAATCAGTTATGAATGTGTTAAGTGAGGTATAGGTGCCTTTGTGGCACCTGGTATCGTCTATTCTCTCAAAACAGGCACCAATCAGTTTACTATACTGCTCTGCTGGTCAACACAGCCTATCTGAAGATGGCAGCTACACTATATGACAAAATGCTGAAGGAGAATAAATCTTGGGTGCTCCTCAAACCCTGGAGCCTTGTACATGCCACATCAAAATTAAAACACCATGATTTAAATTTACTTACTGACATCTAAGGGTCTAATACTTACATGCGCAGTGCATATCACACATGTGACAATTATCTACTCGGTAAATGACATTTCATGTGCTCTCTAGTGACCATCAAATGCCTTCCCAATCTAAACCTGCTTACCATATTTTACAAAGGTCAAAACCACAGTACCATAAATGCTTTTCAAAGCTACAGAATAGCGTAAGAAATGTAAATTAGTTCCTTTTTTTTCTCACATGAATATGTTGAGCTCTTTCTGTAATGCCAGACAATTTAAAATGTGTAAAGATAAGGTTTTCAAGATTAAACTTAAAGATTATTTGCTGATGCAGCAAAATAAGTAACAATCGTGTGACATTTTGTTTAAATATGCTTCCACTTAAAACAGTAACATTCCTGCCAAAAAAAAATTTTTTTAATGTATCATAAAATTTTAATACTGAATTGTATTTTTTTTTTTTACTTTTGTTTTTACTTAATTGTATTTATTGTACCTATTTAGTATGTATGTAACTAGATTTAGGTAAAGTGAGTTGTGTAACTTGTCGTTGAATATTTTTAATGTACATATTTATAATTTAAGTTAAGATATAATAGACATTGTGATATACATGTACGTGCTTGTCAACAATAACTGTAAATGAAATGTTGTGAACTGGCCTCAGGCTGAACACTTTGTGTATTAACAAAAAAATTAAATTAAAATAAATAAAAACATCTGGCATATACAGTAAGACACACTTACTGTAACAATAAGATTCTATCTACACTTATACTACTAATTAAAGTATGTCAGTGAAATATAGGATTTTTCATGGTTCAACCAACACATTTTGGCAAAGTGTTTTTCAGAACATTGGGACTAAAGATATCATAATAATGGGCTATGCAGCCATACTGAGTTAAAGAGGCAAATAAGCAGTGTAGAAACCCATCAATTGCTGTGATGACATGAAAGATGATATACACATGCAGTTCACAAATTGTCCCCGTTAGACTTCTTCATGTGGCGCTAGCTAAAGAGTCGGGTATACAGCAAACCTAGACCAGACACATGTGCCCAAATGCAGAATGTTATCACTGCCACAGCCAATCAGTTACATTGTCTACATATTTCCTCTGTCCCAAGACAAATCCTGACTAAAAAGCCCACCCACAGTCTCTAGCCAGAAATCCCGACAAAACAGCCCACCCACAGGATTACAGTGCAGGTACAGTACGGTGCAGAAAAGGGCAAATATGTGCAACAGTCAATGTAACCTAAACCAGTCTCAAGGCAGCAGCCCTTAGACTCAGTGTTCACATTGTGAGTGTTTAATGTTTTCAGTGTCTTATGCCTGTCAAGTAATGACTAGTGTCACTGCGTATGCACCGCAAGTTAAGCCTAAGCTAAAGACGCATTTAATTCACTGATATTCATAACTCTGTTTTGATTGTAACTATAGTTGGAACCCCCACATGTATGCCATACTTGAACACCAGGCAACAAGCATCAATTTATCATAAATCTACCAGCATCGGCACTTGGACTGTAGGCCCACGTGTGTAGCGGACTACTAAGTTGGAAATCCCCAGACAAACTGTGTTAATTCTACTATGCCTAATTTTTATTTAATTATTGTGTAACGTAAGTGGCCTCGTGCAACTGCCAGTTCCAGGCTACACCACAGCATATGTCCAGTTGTACATCTGTAACTCTGTATCTGGTTCTACAACGGAGAATATACTTGCCACCAAGTTCATCCTTTCTTTCTTGAATGCATACTGTGTGTGTGTGGGTGTGTGTGTGTGTGTGGGTGTGGGTGGGTGTGTGGGTGTGGGTGTATGTGTGGGTGTGTGGGGTGGGAGCATGTGTGTGTGTGCATATGTGTGTGGGTGCGTGTGTGTGTGGGTGGGTGCATGTGTGTGTGGGTGCATGTGTGTGGAGGTGTGTGGGTGTGTGGATGGGTGTCTGGGTGTGTGCATGCATGTGTAGTAGGGCATGTTCCTGGCTAGAATAAGGAGTGAAGAGGGTAAGTCAGAAACCACACTGAGGTACAATACATTTATCCTATTACGCCCTGGGATTCATACTCCCCGACTCAGCTGGGAAGAATAGCTGAGTGGCACCCTTCATTGCTGCTCTCATTACTTTTTACATCAACCTTAGGGGCGGCACTGTGTGAACGTGCAGAGTTACCTTGCATGCAGTGGCAACAACACTCCATGATGCAATGCATTGCAGCCTGCATAGAGGTGGATGGAGTATATTTTGAGCAAGAAGTGTTGAGCCACTAAAAATTCTTGCACTGACATTTAATAAAGATTCTCCACAAGGCTGTGTGTATTTTCTTCAACATTTATCCCTACAATTTGTTAATGGTGCAGCAAAACCCATTTTTAGCCTACTTTCCTCTAGGAAAGATAGGCTTATGAGATCGCGCGTCTGTCTGTCTGTCTGTATGTCTGTAAGTCTGTATGTATGTATGTATGTATGTATGGATGTCTGTATGTCCCCCCCTAATAACTTTTTATACAGTTCACGGTAAAAAATGAAATTATTACAGAATATTATGCCATGACTGGTGAATACGACGCA
>PNEQ01003047.1:0-15730 GCA_003012365.1 Medauroidea extradentata | reverse complement strand
TTATACACAAAATTTAAATGTTGCAGTATGTTTACTAATTTTTTAGTTTTTCATCATATTGCTTTCGTTGGCATTATTTTCTGTGTGTTCTAAAACCCTAGGATAACTCATCCCCCTACAGCCCTTGAGCAAACATGTCTGTTATCAAAATATACACTAAAGGAAAGTAGGCTGATTAGTTCTGTATAGATCTACTTGTTATATAATACTTTTTATTCCAACATTCTGAGGGACATGTCCCCTAAGTATGTCGTTCGAACTGCAGAACATACTGTAATCGGAAGCACAATTCCTAACTTTTAAGACCTGGATTCCCCAAAAACATTTAGTCGTAAAACACGAGAGGTACTCGAACTAAATATGTCAATAGACAGAAAGACCTTATTTGAAAAGTGTACATTCAAACTAACATACGTTTCCAAAATTGAAAAAAAGTTAATTTATCCAAACAGTCTAGACATTTACCAAAATATGATCAAATTGACAGTTCATGATTTTGCAGAACTAAAACAATTTTAATACTTTACCCAACTCATTATTTTAATTTTATGTATACCAAGTTCACAGACACAAAATTATTTATAACTGAATGCTAGCCCCTTATTTCAATGAATCTAAACGCAACCACAAATAAGTTACATGACGCACAGTGACACATTTGTATATTTTAATTTTTAGATACAAATATGACTTGACACACACACACGCACACAAAAAAGTATCTGGTTTTATAGACACACCAATATTAAGATCCACAAGTCATTCAAACCATATTCAAAGGTGGAAAATTTACAGTTAACCCCATCACAAATTATTCTGGCAGTAAGTTCTTGCTTCCATTGACAAACATTCACCTTTGTTATGTTTACAGACACACTGCACAAAATCTTATATTCACAAAAAAATCACTGGTATAGCTATCACAAAATGTTTCAATCTTCAAAAACTAGTAATTTGATTTCTGATGTTTTTTTGTTACAAAATAACATACAGAATTAATTTTTGTATGTTTTTTTGTTACAAAATAACATACAGAATTAATTTTTGTAGTTTTCACTATGAACAGTTTCTTTCAAATATTCAAATATAAAAAACTCAATCCTTGTTAACATGACCCTTAATGTCACATAACATATTTCACTGATTATGTGTAGGGCTGCAGGGCCTTAAAGTCAAATTGCCAATCTTCATTTAACTGTTGTTCCAATAGAAGATACATGTTCTTAAATCAAACACTCTTACTATACAAGAAAAAAAATTTCACAGTTAATACCATCCATGTTGACTGGAAAAATTAATGGTAATATAATATTTTCTCTTTCTCTGCTATCTTCAATTTATATCATGCATCTATTCTTCACCAACACATGTTTCAGATGACTCGCACAATTTCTTGTTACACAAATTAACAGATTTCGCAATGATAACCCTTAAAATTATTTTCTGGATAACTGTACATTTATTTTCAGGCGAGTAGGATGGGATTAATGTATAGCTGAGAGTAAAGTCATTAGAGGCAAAACTAGTGGGTCAGGTAAGTGAAAAGGACAGGAAAACTTCCACAAATGGTCTGCCTTACAGAACAATTTAGAACACTAGTGTAAAATTAAATCAGGATGGCATACCTGGCGAAAGCAGCTCGTGGTTTTTTTTTTGCCAGATAACACTGCAGATAGTCAGCAATGGGAACTCCTGATGAGTGTGGCTACTGATTGTTCTCTAATCATTTAGGTATAACAGGCACTTACAGCCTTATCAGACACAAACTCACGAGCCACTATTGTAGCCTGGGAATCACCTCCAGCCTTTATTTTAAATTTTGTTAAGAAATTATGTGGGCACTAGAGCAGCATAATGTTGCTAACTCTCAGTATTGAGAACACTATACACTATTAAAAATATGGTCACTAATTGCAATATAATGCAATTTTAAGAAACTACGTTCATGTTACAAGACTTCTGGATCATTCTGTATATTGGCTAGTCCACAAATAGATTTTTATTCTGTACAATGGCTGGTTTATACACTGATTTTTGTAACTAAAAAATAAATATAGTAATTTAAGGACGAACTTAACATGCTGAGAACTGAAATTATAGGCATAAAACAATGGACTGTGCAAGTTGATAGATATTTGATAGATATTAAACCACAAGCGCAGCAGTTTAACTCTGAAGCAGACTAACTGAAAAACAAAACCAATAATTTGTTGGGTTGTTTAAAAAAATGCAACACACACAGTAGCCAACGAATGTGATCAAATTATCTTCTCCAGGAAAAAGAAAGGATGAAAATCATTGAAAACAGTTAAGTTAAACTAAGTTATGCAGAAATGTAAACAATCACCAATGGTTGGACAAACAATGCTAATGCAAGGCACCACAAAACAACTACTGACAAGTGGAGAAAACTACTAAAGTAAGAACAGATAGACTAACTTAAAACAACAATCAATTTCGTGTGCAAATAAAAAAAAATTCTTAAAATATGCTGAAGGTTTATGCAGGTAACCTACTAAAAACAAATTATGAGGGAACAACAGATATCACTTGCAGAAAATGTATTTAATTTTTAGATTTTCCTGCTACTGGTACATTACATCTCGCAGCATGGCACTAAGCCCCAATGTTTATTTTGATCACAGTCTTCACAGTAACATTAAACATTTGACAAATTCAGTTTACTGAAGGACCAGAAACTACGTATGTGTTTTGACACCTTGTTCAATGTTATTATTAAGAGATGAACATAAAAAAAGTACAGTGAAACTAGCACATTTTTTATAAACCTGGAGCAGTCTTACATGGTACATTCCTTTACATTGAAAGTTAAACAACAAAGTTCAAAAACCTTTAATGACCTGTAACATTGTAGGTTTTGCATGTTTTGTGGGAATACAACATAAATGTATTAGTAAATTTTTGTTTTTCTTCACATATATTTTAATTTCATATATACATAATTTTAACGAGATCTGGAGCATTTGTTCAACTCCAGGAACAAATTCAATTGATTATTCAGGCTTTTATTCATGTGGGTATGTGTTGTATTGCTTTGGGAACTCAAGGAAAAAGCATACTTTTTTTTATTTATTATTTGTAGATAGGTGGGTGCAACAGTTTAACTTTATCCAGTTATGGCCGGTTGACCAGATAGCAACAAGCCGGGGTCTCTGAAAGTATCGCGCAACAAGGTTTGCAAGATGCCCAATAGCGAAGAGGTGTGTAATTCATTTTGTCTCTAGGGGGTGGTGGATGTATTGAGTGGCCAATAGGAGTGCGGTAATGGAGGTCAGGCGAGAGGGACGCTAGCAGCGATGCACATGTTTTGGTAGAGTTGTTCCCCGACCTTCGAGATGTCCGGATTCTGATAGGGTGTAACCCCGGTTCGTGTATTTGAAAATCATGAAGAAATCAGTGGAGAAAATAATGAAGAAACTAGTGTAGGGCAGGAGCCCAAGTATGTAGAGAAAGTAATTGCAGTGGCAACTTAACATGCACAGGTAACGCCCGCGGTCGTTATTTCTTTCAAACAGATTTTGGACTTGTTTGAACTCTACAAAATTGTTTTTTCTGCCTGTGTATGAGATCATTAGGGCATCTGGGCGTGGTTTTCAACAGCCAGTATTCTTCTTTTGTTTATTACGTGGTGGGAACTTGATCCTAGTTTGGACTTCATCTGTGCTAAATTTATTCTCTTCAGTTTATTTCAAGGTGTTTTTTCAGCCTATTCTTTAAAGTGCAAGTTCCTGAGTGCCCCAAACAATTGATTTGTGTATTGTAATGCTGTGAATGAATTGTGAAACTTTGTTCAAAACTTTCTAAAAATAAATCAAGAATATGAGTCAAACTATTTTAATTTCTTTCATAGTGATGTCTAGTTTTGGTTAAAACAGTAGCCTTGTTGTATAACATCCAAATTAACCTTACCTAAATTTTAATTGTACAACCTAAGTTTATAACAAGAAAATTGGTAAAAGTACATGTACGAGTTTGGCTTGCAACAACTGGTGGCACAAGCGCAGCAAGAATATGAGTACGAGTTTCGACAGTGAGAGCCAGTCCGGTGTGCGACAGACCGCCTTTATGTTATGCAAGGACAATTCAAAGATTTATGTGTGTCACATCCGCGGACTCCACTTATATAATACATCTAATTGGGTACAATGTAAATTTACTGTTACACCAAACTTGGCAACTGAGACATGATTACTTAGCATGCCAACAATGGCACACCCGGTGCTTTGTAATGTCGGCCTTGTACATGCTGGCATCCAAACTCTAAACAAATTAAATGAACAGTTAAATATAAAAAACACTAATGTACAAATTATAATTTCTTTAAAGGCAGTGCCGAAAGAGAATTTAGAAAAGGGTGTAGATTCAATCAATGACTACTCAACATGATGGTGGCCGCCTCCACATATCATGGGGGCATGAGACCCCGACTACCATGAAGCAGGAGGAGCACACTTACATGAGTTATTAGAAGATCTGCCTCAGACCTGGTGTGACAACGAAGTGAACGAATTGACACAATATACAACTGCTTGCTTGACCAGAGCTCACCACTGCGTATGCGCCAAAGAGAGGGGATAAGAGGAGAAGGGGAATAAGAAAATGAACTAGGAACAGTATAGAGGAAAGGAATTCAAGCCATACACTAAACCAAGTTTAATCGAAGTCGCGACAGTTTAAAATCCCGCCACTGCCGTCATCGCAGAATGTTCACTAGGCACTCCGTTGCAGTTTATAGGTACTGATATCCAATTCTGGCTCTCAAAGCACCTAACACACCTTGAAATGATGAGCTGATAAAAAAAAAGTTAATACAAAGCCAACATTATTTCCTGTTGACTCACCTGAGGTTCCAGGCCAGCCAACGTGGCATATGCAAGCCCCTGTGGCATGACCGTCAGCCCTACGGTGACGCCTGCAATGAGGTCACACATCATGGTGTTGAGGTTGTACTTGGGCAGCCAAGTCAGAATGGGAATGTGGCGGTGGACCACCTTCCTCACCAAACCTGGCCACTGCCTTTTAGGTGTCACGTCTTGAGGCATGTCAGTCACGCACACTACAACACACCATTCCAATCACAGGCCATAGAGTCCAGCAACAAGCAACTACAGCTAACCACTGGTTTTTCTGCAATATTACAACCATGCTCTAGTAATTCCAAAATACACTCAACTCTAACCTGCTCGGAACAATTCTCTGTAGGTTCCAAAATATATTTTCAAACGGACATTTCATATGGAGCTTTAGAAAATATTTGACTGCATTAAACAATTCAACATAATCAGTAGTGTAGTGATCAGAACCTTTCATCTCCCACCGTGGTAATCCAGGTTTGAATCCCAGTGCTGATGCTCCCGATTTTTAAATGTGTAAAATGTGTACACCGCAATTGGCTAGCTGGGTTAGTCTAGATACTTTCGTCTACCACACCCTTGTATTCTTATATTGCTCCGTATTAACCTACTATCAGCATTAACAAATATTTCCCAGCATTCCATTCCACTAAATTTTTTTGTTAAACATCAAACAAAACAAAAAATTTTTATAACTCTTAAGGTTGACATAAACTTAATCTGTTATTACGCTTCATGAAATAAATTCTGTACATAGCTACAGCTGAAAAAAAAATTAAAACTTTGGTAGAATATCCAAACCATCTTTCCCAGTTTTTCAATTAGTCAGGACTAATAATTTTGTGGCAAAATTACAGGTGAAAATTTAAAACGTGATCACTTGATTTATATCTCATGTATAATATTTTAATAATTTCAATTACAAGTTCCAGCCGTACATTACACATTAATTCAAACGTTACACATCAAGTGTCTGATTGTTCATTCAACAGTCACTTACTACCTAGCTGGCTATGAGAAGTAAAGCTGATTTACCTATACTGCGTTCAATAGAGAAGTTAAATTTGACACAAGGGATGAAAAAAGTCTAAAGATTTAAAAACTATTATTGTTGTGACATGGTACGGCGCAACGCGTGAGTTTTTGTTTGGGAAAGCCCTCACTTCACAGCACCCTGGTGTGTTTATGTTTACGCACTAGCACTGCTGTACTATTATAACGTGTGTAGCATGCACTGCCAATGTCAAGGGTGCCGGATAGTGTATGGCAGGGCAGCCCTGGCTAACGCACTTGCATTTTAGCAGTAATTTTCCCTGCCTTCTGCACTAGGCATGTGTGCTCTGAGGGAGGGGCAGGGTGGATACAGTCTGCACATGACCAGTCGCCCACCCCTAGCACCTCCTACTCTACTCTTCCTAAATGCTGCGTTCACTAACAATTGCCACTATTTCTGACTCCCCCCATCATTCTCCTTCCTGCCTGTCATCATTTCATCGGGTATTTCAACTAGGCACTAGCTTGCGATGGAACTATGGGAAATGCCGGTGGTTGAAGCCCAGAAGATCCAGGTTAGATGCTAGTAGGCTATGGTGGGCGCGGCAGCACATCTCACCTGATGCATGGCGGATTCTGACTGGGTCCTGTGCCTGCCCTGAGAGGCACAGTCCCTGTGCTGGGTGGCTGGATGCGGCTGTCACCATAACAGCCATGAAAGAGAGTTTATACCCCCTTCACGTAAAGCTAGAGGTTAATCGTTGACTTGTCATGTTGAGCCGATAAATGGTCCAATTTACTCTACCGGGCTGAAGGCCTTAATAAACAAACACTCGGAAGGCTTAACCCCACGCATAAGCTCACACAAACAGGGCAAGACTCGAGCAAAACTCCTACCTATTCTTAAAGATGTAGGCTGCAAGGTTTGTCAACAACATTCTTGAACAAAGAAAACTCGGGCAAAATCACTAATAACCAATATATTCAGGTACTTTTCAAATTTACAAGACTTTACAATGCAATGCATACATCCAATAAGCCTTCGTGCAAAGTGCGCACAGTTCTAATTTACATACTCTCAAATCGTCAAATGCCCACCACAAAGAACAATAAAGGGCCTGATGCTTATTATTATTACAATCTGACGCATTGAGTTTTCTGCCACAACACTTTAACTACACTCAGAACATTCATACGCATATAGTCTCCAGCAGTTTTCGGGAAATCTGGAGGTAAGTAGACAATCTCCTTTTCCGAGGGCGACATTAAATTTTCACAAGCTCATCGGCCTGTGCAAATCCAGGCACATCAGCATTTGCTGTTACTCGGCTCTCCCCGTCTCGCTTAAGGCCCCGCTTGACATTAAGGGAAGCTAAATGTTTGCCATTTGCCCAAGTTCAGTGGACCTTCACGCCGATAAATGCAACGGCACAGAAACAATCGGGGGAGACTCACCCATATCTTGATGTTCCGCCATCAGCTTAAGTAGACTCACCACACAAGCAGCAATGTCCCTTGGTAATGCTCCTGCCCACTTTACCAAGCGGTGCAGAGAGCCCACATGAAGTCCCGGATACCATCCGGCGGCACTCATTAATCCGCCGTTTCACACAGTGAGGAGGACTTCCCAACCTAGACCACTACTCGTCCACGCCCGACACAAGAGTGAGCTCTCTTGCTCGAGCGGCCGCCAGCTCAGCTTGCCGACGCACGCACCCCTACCGCCAGTCGACGGAACCAGACCACCACCTCCCCTCCCGGGCCTACCCCTCCATGGCCAGTGGAGTGGGAGGTCCGAAGAGGAAAGGGAATGCGCCGGCACCGTCAACTGGGGCCTCCACTATTAATCACCCGAGCTGAGATCCTCAAGACCTCAGGAAAACCAAGGAGAAACCCTCTGAATACCCCAAAACACAACCTGGACTCGGGAATCATCTTAATTACTCCTAATAGAAAGCCCTTTAAGAGATTCCACATCCTTCAGGGCAAACCCCCTAATTAAGGGTGATCGCTCAATGTATTATCATATGCACCCTCCTGGTTGTCCTACATGCCTCACTAAAATTCCTGCCACAGGCATCGGCAAAGGTTGCCTAGTGCAGTCTGGTAGGCAAGGCTCCTTCAGCACTCTGAAGACAAGGCCAGTGTTAGCCCCAGGGAGGTACAGAGACCAGATCCAGATTTCAGCCTCAGCAGAGGGCGGTTCCAGTCACCAGAGGGTATCAAGGATACACGTCTCGAACCAGAAGGGAAAATAAGGTAAAACACGTGTGTGTGTGCATATATGCGTGTTTGTGTATGTCCACATATGGGTGTTTGATTTTCACTTTCAATTTTACAAGGGTAAATAATTTACTTTAAATGGTACCAAATAAATTCTTCACCCTCTAAGCAAATCATACTACCAAAAATTTGTGACACTAAACTTCTACAAAAGGTAGGTACTTTTCACATCAATACTAAAATTTACAAAAACTGGTAATCCATTAACACAATCAAATATTATAAACAGAAAAACATATAAGTTGATGTTCTTAACTACATGGCCAATTTAAATTATATTTAGGGAACTTCAGTGAAAGATTAAGTAGCTCTCAAGGAGTCATACATACATTTTCATTTTCTATGTCTATTGAAAAAGGTGGCACAGCGGAAATACATTGATCTCACATTTTGGAGGACCCGGGTTCAATTCCTGGCACTGGCCATTCTGATTTCAGATTTTTTATGGCTTTCCAAAATCACTCCAGGCAAATGCTGGATTGATTTTATGAACATTGGCCATGGCCGACTCCTTTCCTAGTTCCTGTCTTTGAGTGAAGCTGAGTGTAACCATCTAAAATGAACTTGCTACTAACGAGATGTAAAACCCCAATAATAATAATAATAATAAAATACATTTATATCTCTACTAGCTGCTCCTGCAGATTTACTCACATGTATTACTCATAGTAGATAATATTTACTTAAATGGAAGGACATCTTTGTGAACCAGATTAGTGGTATAATAACCAAGTTGCTAGTTGAGCTAACTCTGCAGCAGGTAAGTAGCTATAACTGCAAATGCAAAAACCAGTCATAAGTCACCAACAGCAACTTATCCTGGGGGTTAGTCACAGCAATATTGAACTTAAGAAATAATTACAGTCTCTTAAATGTAAAAGGGTAAACAAATTAAATACTGTATGTACATAGTTTACATGGCTGAAAACTAATTTCCCCCAAGCCTTTCCACTGTGCATGTATCCAAGTCCCAACCTGGCCGACCGTGCAGTGCAGGCGATGTATCCTAGTCCCTTTCTGATGTGGATTTTTTCCCATAAGATAACATGTAGGACAAAACATTAACGTAAACCGGAATTGAGCAGGGTGATTTTTTATAACATAAATATCAGAGTTATTTAATTTTCAAACTACACTACACTTATCAAGTTTGTTGTTTGCTATAAGCTCTTAAGTAAACTAAGAATTTATAAGCATACTTCAACGCATATTAAAATTATTTATAGTCGAATTGAGTGCAGTACGAGTATGTCCAACATAACTGAAAATACTGTTGCATGCTGTAATTCTGAGGGCTGGCTGGCTGGGGCCTGTGTCGCAACACCTTGTGGGCCTGCCCATGAATCACAAATCGTCCTGTCTCATAGGGAATCCCGCTGGAACTACGTCACAGAGACTGGGTTGAACTGCGTCTTAACCCTACGAGGGCAACCTACGTGACTCAAATTATATCAGAAACACGATGCAATGTCTAATTTTAGACCCCTGAAATGTGGGGAACACCTAACTGTCTTGCCTAGTATAAAAACACCGAATCGACAAATTCGGGCAAGAGTTCGCTATTGGTAGTGCTAGAAGAAGGTGCTACGCCTGTGGAGAGAGACTGGTGAAGACATCTTGGTGACGTCAGAGTCTACTGTGAGGCGGCAGGCGGCTAACTTCGCAGCAGTGTTGGGCGAAACAAGAGGACTGCTGCGGCGGGCTGCCGAGCGAAGAGGAGGTGCTCGATGGGAGTCGAACCAAAGACCTCAAGAGTGAAGACAGCTGTGCACTCGGGGTGCTGCGCAGCACATGGTGAGCCATCACCACTTCGGACTGATAAGGTTGTACATTGTCCCTATTTGAAAGACTGTTGATTGGATAAATGACTGAATTTTATTGTGATTTGTAGTCTTTAATTGATTAATTGTAAATATTCTTGTGCTTTAATTGTCAAAGTTAACTAACGTTCTGTGGAACAGTACTAATTGTGTGCATAACTAATTGTGTTGTGAGAGTTATAGTTGATTACTGTTTTGTGTATTTCGTAGCTTTGTGAGCTATTAAATCCAGTACTTAATTTAACTCATTTATTTATAATTATAAGACCTCTATCTCAAAAGAACTCATGGGAATATCCCACATTAAAAGTTTGTGCTACCAAACTTGTAACAATACAATAATAAAATGATCGTTTAGTAATTAAAACTGTAGTTATCACTCACTGGGTATTAAATGCGTAAAATCGGCCAGGATGAACAAACCATCATTTACACCATGCGAAAATAAATATTTACCTAAATAACAGCAGCTTAACACATGGGAATGTAATTTTTTCACAGTTTGAAGCATGTGTAACTAAACAGTATTTCATGTTTGATGGAATTTTTACAAAGTAAGTTTTTATGTGGTACTTAACAGCACATGCGAATCTACATGACAATTTCATCGAGTTTTTTTTGGGAAATGAGTTTTCAGGCATTACCGCGGTTATTACATTTTGCAAAGGAACACAAAATAACTAACCAATGTATTTCTCAATTATAAGCCGTAAATTCAGTGAATTTCAACAAAATACTGTAGTTTAAGTTAATCGGGAACTGATGTGACATTTACTTCAACAGCATATTTTCTTTTAAAAGAAGTAAATGCAATTTCATTTTTGTATATTACCATTGGTACAAATTTGTATTAGACCATTCAAATGCCCATTTTTCATCTCTGTTGTGAACATATTTTACGAACTGATAGTAAATAAAGTTTTTTTTAAAAAAACCACTATATTATAAAAATACATGAAGAAATTCTTGCTTTTTTCCTACACAATTATGAGGACTTTAACACAAAACATTGTATGTAAAGTAAAGCCACGTATACTATTTCTTTGAAATCAGGCAATTATTTTATGCTGTAGATGTAGGTGAAGTGAGACGAGGATGGAGCAGTGATGGAATGTAGTGGGAGTATCCCAAAAAAAAGTTAAAGGTAACCAGCAATGTTCATGACGTTTCTCACACCTGAAGAAATACTATATCAATTATTTTGAAAATAATATGTAAAAATACCGAAATTTTAAATTCAGATAGTTCTTGCATTTACTCAAAAATATAAAATTAACAATAGAAAATCTCTTAAATACTTTGTGGAAGTGTTAGCCTGTCAATAAAAGAGAATGCGTGTTAACTGGTTACAGTTTTCAAACAGTTTTTGTAGTAATAAAATGTTAAAAAGGGCATATTTTTAGTACATAACTGTAATAAAACATTTTGCTCAAGTATTAAAATGTATACCCAAACATGGATCACAGAAGAAAGATAAATTATTAATTAAAAATAGTTTCACACAATGTAGCACAAATGCTTTATCATTGCTCGGTTAAAATTAAAATCTGCAACACCCTAAAAAAATTCACCCACGCACATAATCGCTATAAGATACAAATTACCAACTCAGCCGTTTTTAAAAAGAGAACTTGTCCGTTTGCTTATTACTCTTTAACTTTGGCATTTACAGGACTATAACTTCTGCGAAAATGTTTGCAGTGTAACAGCTGGTCGATTATATCATCAAATTATCTTCGTATAAAATTTTTAAAACATAACTCCACATATACATACTGTAAGTTTTTGTAAGCCTAGCAATCTACATCTCCTTGCAGCTTTTCTGGACATCCCTACCTGCGCTGAACCCAGGTAGTCCGTCGGCCTCTTTGAACTATACGTGCACCACTCCACAGGATCGCCTCCAAAGCGATCCTTCCAAGTTTGACTTCAAAACACCAAATAAGCCATTTCCACAGCTAGATGTATGGCGCGCACCCCAACTGTGACGCCAGGTATGACGTTGCAGAAGGGATGCGACCCCGAACTTGCACCAGTGGAAATCCGGCTTACAGTTTTACATGAAAAGACGAGCCCATATTTTATGTAATTTGTAGCCATCTTCCTCCTTGTTAATGTTATCAGGGTGTTGTAATATATCTATGGCTTCTCTAATGGTCCTTAGCCTATAATTCCAATGTTGGCTACCGTGCTGAAACTGTCGAATTCAATGCTATGTTTGGTGTGCATGGAGTGTTCTGCTTTGGCTGACTGGGGGTTTTCATATTTGTAGGCTCGTATGTGTTCTTTTATCCTGGTGGTGACTTTCCTTCCTATGTAAACTTTACCACATGAGCATGGGACTTGGTAGACACCAGCCTGCTCTTCAGCTGGGGTTTTGTCTTTAACCGATCCCAATATTATATATATAAATTGTGTTTCTCAACATTGCTCTATTATTTTCCTTTCTATCAGTTTCTATATATATGTGTGTATATGTGTATCTTATCTCTGCTTGTCTCATTTTATATCTCTGTCCCTCTATATACAATATCCTGTTTCTCTCTCACGAACAGTAACATGATTCATACACCTTTCTTTCCTGAAGTGATGGGGCAGTCACAGTGCAAGCAAGAAATATAGATATAAAAAAAATACTGATAGCAATTTTCTTAAGTAGCACTCCAAACACTGAAGATAACATTTATTGTCTCAAGCTCAACAAACACTGTAGCACAATGCTGCAATTAAAATTTTGAAGAAGCAAGTCAAGACTGAGCAAGTACTTTTAAAATAGCAGAGCACTAAAACTGTCTCAGATAAGGCAGCTTGGACGAACGTATACGTAGTGAAGAAATTCAAGTTTAAAATTTGCAAACAACAATATTTAAGGTTTGCTTCCGTAGTTCCACTCAAGATAAGGCAATACTGTCTCGTCAACAGTGATGTCATTAGAGACGGTGACACGTAACTTAGTACAATGACAGGAGCTGAGAGAAGACTCGGCAATAACCTTTGTTAAGGAACCATCCCAGCATTCGCCTGGAGGTATTTCGGGAAACCACGGAAAACCAAAATCAGAATGGTCGGGGACTGGAACCGAACCCAGGTCCTCCCGAATGTGAGCCCAACGTGTTACAGCTGTGCCACCTTGCTCAGTAATGTAGCTAGTGATGGGTAAGGAAGTGTGAGAGAAGTGTAGAAGCATATGCCAGACCAGCAAGCCAGGCTACAATACAGCAAGAGAAAGTGTTTCCTCCTGACAGCTACAGACACTTAGCTCTGTTACTCATGTTAGATTAACATTCACTGTACGAGTGTTGTGGAGTAATTTACAGCTAGATATAGTTCTTGTTAAGGTTAAAGCAGTTTTGTATGTTTTCTCTTGCAGGAAAGAAGAGTATGTGCAAAGTAACATATACTGTTACTTTTCAGATTAATTAATAATATTTTTTAAGTGGGTGGTTTACTCAAAATTTTTTTTGTTTTCATAATACTTATATTAGTGCGAGATATATCTTGTTCTGTAGACATATATTGCAACTATTTTTTACTGAAAATGAAAATTTTTCAGCTCTCAAGATTTTTGTAAAATGGCACATCAAAGTCGAGATTTGCATGAAACTGTTTTATGCTTGTGGCGGCGCACCACTGCCGTATGCAGAAGCAATGCGCACCTGACAGCCTGTCAGTGCAAGACATCACAGTGGGGCGCTGTACATCACTGACCGGCCAGACGACCGCTAACAGCTTGCCACCCCCCAGGCACATTCCATTGGCCAGGCAGGACAAGGGATTACTGGGGTCGCCCAGCGAGACCGCACCTCAACCAGGAGAAGGCAGTCTCTCCCGGTACTACTGAGTTCTGCACCACCCAGTTCGTCCGCGTCATACTACCGCGTGTAGCAACACCTGTGTTCGTGGCGTGATCCTACCGATACTTGGACACTTCCAGAGACATGACAGACACCGCACCACCTATTGTGTCCATCAACCGCATCGCAGTGCGGATTCCGCCGTTCTGGTCTCTAGATCCAGAATTATGGTTTGCTCAGGTGGAAAACCAATTCGCACTTGCCGGGATAACTGCCGACCAAACCAAAATTCAGTTATGTGGCCAGCAATTTGGACAGCAAATTCGCCATGGAAGTGCGCGATATACTGACTAGCCCTCCACCTGAAGGCCGATATCAGAAGCTAAAAACAGAACTGATCAAGCGGTTGAGTGCCTCTCAGGAACGAAAAACCAAACAACTGCTGGAACATGAGGAGATGGGCGACCGAAGGCCCTCACAGTTCCTGAGGCACTTGCAGAGCCTGGCGGGGACTGCCATACCAGAAGAACTTCTCAGGTCACTATGGCTGGGCCGCTTACCAACCCCGATGCAAGCAATCCTAACCACTCAGTGTCACTCGCCCCTGGACTCATTGGCTGACCAGGCAGATGCCATTGCTGACACCAATCCGAGGCCACAGTTAGCAGAGGCTGCATCCCTAGAGGCCATGTTCGACAGGATGGCCTCACTGATGTCCACAAAAATTGGCGAAATGGCAGCGACTCTACGACAGGAAATGGCAGCCGCCACCACTCACAGCAGTCAACGTAGCAGCCGCTGGGACCGCTCACCATCTGCATCGGTTCGCAGGCATTCTCGCAGCAGGAGTTCTCCTAGAGTTTGCTGGTACCATCGGTGCTTTGGAGATGCTGCGCAGAAATGTACTTCACCCTGTACTTACCCTGTGGGAAACGAACAGGGGACTCGTTGATGTCGGCCAGCGACGTCACCCATGCACCAAGCAGCCGCCTCTTCGTCACTGACAGAGTAACCAAGGTAAAGTTCTTAGTAGATACAGGTGCTGACATTTGTGTGTATCCATGTTCCCTGCTACCAAGAGGGCGCGCTAAGTCAGAATATACACATTTTGCTGCTAATGGCTCACCTATCTCTACCTATGGTTTCGTTACATTTACCCTCAACCTGGGGCCAAGGCGTGATTTGGTGTGGCATTTTGTCGTGGCGAGTGTCACCAAGCCTATCATCGGGGCTGATTTCCTCCACTATTATGGCCTCCTGGTCGATATCCGCAACCGGCGCCTTGTAGATAGTACCACCTCCCTATCAGCCGTCTGTCATGTGACCACCTGCAATATCAGCAGCATAAAGACACTTCCTCTGTCATCACACTACTCTGAATTACTGGCGAAGTATGGCGACATCGCTCGCCCATCTGGCACCCCACAGCTTACACAACATTCCACAGTTCACCATATTCACACCACTGCCGGGCAGCCAGTACACAGCAAGCCTCCCCGGTTGGCACCAGACAAGTTGCTGATAGCGAAGCAGGAATTCACAGCTCTACTTAAGCTTGGGTTAGCTCGTCCTTCAAACAGTTCCTGGTCTTCCCCACTCCACATGGTACCCAAGAAAGGAGATGAGTGGAGACCTTGAGGAGATTACAGGATGCTTAATGCTCGCACAATTCCTGACAGATACCCAGTTCCACACATCCAGGATTTTTCACACACCCTACATGGCAAGACCATTTTCTCCACAATTGACCTCGTCAGGGCTTATAACCAGATTCCAGTTGCCCAAGCAGATATTCCAAAAACAGCCATCACCACGCCTTTCGGGTTGTACGAGTTCCCCTTCATGTCCTTTGGCCTCCGCAATGCTGCACAAACATTCCAAAGATTTATTGATGAGGTTCTCCGTGGTCTGGAATTTTGTGTCTCATACATTGACGACATATTGGTTGCATCGAGCAGTGAGACAG
>PNEQ01003046.1:91333-113411 GCA_003012365.1 Medauroidea extradentata | reverse complement strand
TATATATATATATATATATATATATATATATATTTGGTGAAATTTAAGCAAGTCTTTTTTTTTTTTGTGAACATTATCTAACCGGAACCTTTGAGACAAATTTTATTTATTAAAGTTAATATATCTATTTTCCTGGCTGGCTAATCACTTTGAAATTTGGATAGGAAATTACTGGCAATATTTCTAAATTGATTACTAATTTTCTTTTGAGAAGTCATAAATAAACATTTTTTTTGTAAATATATATTTTTTTTAAATGACTTCTATCTACTGTTTTCCTACCAAGGGTTTTGTGTATTTTGGCCGCAGCCGTGGAAGTGGAGCAGTTTCCAGTTGGTAAGTGTCCAGGTATCACTATACTACACTATTACCCACGCAGCGAAACAGCAGACTACACACCATACTGTATATGTACACTACCACATATGAACATAACACATCGAGTGTATCCATTTCTAAGCATAATTAATTATGAAACGTTCAGGCACTAGTCGACGCACCAAACGGTTTGTAGTGAGTAACATTACGAATCAGGAATTTGTAAAAGGTTCCAATTCCAAGCGAGCAGATTGTTGGGAAACAACAAAAACCTATCATTGTGGATCTGGGAATGAAACAAGTGATCAATAATGGATAACTTGAAAGTATAGAGTGTGTGGAATAATTTGAATCATAATTTACGTAAATACGCTTTTGTTTTTAATTTTTTATAAATTAATAAAGTTAGTGGACTTGGTGCCTTTTGCAAATGAAGTAACATTGATTCTAACAATGACACATAAAACATAACATCTTGCGTAGATATTAGTGCAATGTTGGTATATTCCATTGAAAACTAATAACATGACACATGGAAACATATTTTGCAAACACACCACCACCTGACACTTTATACCCATAAAGCAATGTTATGTATTACACTATCAGAGAAAGCATATTGTCCTTGGTGTTAGATTACTGTAACCTTGGTGTATGCTAGTGAAAATACTACTGAACAACATGGAAACAGATTCTTCAAAGACAATAATGTAAGTCACAAACAAAATAATGCACTGTCGGTACATTCATGGACATGTCTATTAGTCTGTGGCAGGCTAATGTAGTATGTTGTCGTAGAATATACTCTGCTTCATCATGAACTGCAACACACAGCGAATGTCTTCAAGTTATTATTTTTTAATTGGTGCGGTTCTGTTTCTGTAAGCATTACAACGGGTCACAACTGTCCTGGGAGCTGAAGATTAAAGGTATGGAGCTGTTCATGTACTTCAACAATGCCTTTCACATCAGATTTGTAAACGAACTGGTAGTAACATCATTGTTTAAAGTAGAAAATCACAATGCCCTTGTAATGTACATATCATTTGTCATTAACAAAAGGGACCAAGTCCATGACTTGGTACCCTTTGCAAGTTCTACATGTATTTACTAGTCCGTTTAACGTACTTCTTGTATAGGACTTGGTTACTTTTGTTGCTGACAGCCAAGAAAAGGCTTTGGAGAGCCGAAATCTCGTATAATATGTATTTTCTGAAAAAGTGGACTTGGTACCTTTTGCAAATTCTTGATTCATTTGTTTTTGTAAGGTACTCAATCGATTTTGGTAAACGCTATGAGTGCTTATAAAGTTTCAGAAATTTGCCGTTCTTAGTGCAAATAACAAGTTTGTAACACATTGTTTCTGAAAAAACTCTCTTAATTCTTAGATAATCACGCGAAGACTTGATGAAGTTCCACGCAGGAAACACGTGGAAGCCTTAGTTGTCAACACATCGTCAAGAAAGTGTATTCGTCACTGTACACGCCCATAAACCTTGAAACGTTTTACTGTAGCTGATAAGGCTATATTATCGCTCATACGTGCTTCGTATAAGACGTTATAAACATTACGTAAGTAGTACGTTTTACTTCGTTTACTTTCCGATTTCGATGTTTCTGTTTATTACTCATGAGAAATCTGTTATTTTCGGGATTTTAGGTTGGTTTTTTTGCTTCGAAGGTTGATCGTATGCGGCCTGTAGTGATAATCTTAAATTGCCTGTATTTCTACTGCCTGTTATCGATAGTTGTTATGAAATAAAAAAATATCAAATAAACCCTACTAAAATTTAAATTAACAGATGGAGTTAGTGGAATAGACGATAGTCAAGCTTTGTACCTGTGTTTGGTTATATGGTCGCTTAGCAATGGTAAGTGGTATCGACAACGAAGTCATTTGAAACAGTGGCCAGAGCCGGACATAGAACTCGGGTCCTCCCGAATGCCAGTCCAACGTTACCGTTGCGCCACCTCACTCGATTACTAAGGTCAGAGGAGAGCTCGAATCATTGCTGGAGTATGTTGAATCTTAAATATGATGTTAAATTATCGGAATTTTTTCGACAATGATAAACTTGTTGCAAGAAATTAAGGATCCTTAGCTTTATCTTTATAATTAACAGTATCTCTAGTAAGCAATTTTAGTATCTAAAACCATTTAGCTTTCGTGTTTCGACACTTAGCCCCTCGGTTTAAATCACTCGTAATCAACTACGCGTTCAGCGTTTAATAAAATCAGTTGGACGAATCGTAAGGAAGCAACTGATTTTTTGTATTACGTGTACAGCAGTTAGTGCAAGCCATCTTAGTTCTGATTCATCATCCCATCGTAGCATTCACGGCCGTTGAAAATAGACTGCAGACAAATTAAAGGGAAAATGTGGAAGACGTGTTGTGTGCTGATATATTTTTAAAAATGTCCGTTGGAGCTTCAGTAGTATGCAGTTTAAAATATTGTCCTTTAAATTTTGGGTAAAAAATATTATTAATTTTTTTTTTTCAGAATTAACTGCTACAACTCGCTTCGCACGCCAATATATTTGAAACAAAAAAACGAAGACTTTAATATATACACGTTAAAATCATACACAAGTGCATTTGTATAGCACATGACAAAAGTAAATCAAGTAATATAATGTACATTTTGTAATTAACTAAATTAATACAGAAACCATAAATATAGTTTGCAGTATAAATAAACCGATGAGATTTTTAAATGTTCGTTGCAATGGGAATTTACAATTATATGTTATTGTTTTGTAGACATACGCCGTTGATCATGTTTTGCTGATCAAACTTATGTTGAATGACAAAGTACAAAAAATAACAAAAAACCGACATTAAACACACACACAAAAAAAAGCAATCCCAGAGGAATTATGTTAGTCAGCAAAGAATTTTAGAGATAGAATTCAAGTGGAATATCGATACAACATCCAGACACAAAATGCAGACACAAATGTAGAACCAGATTCCCAATATGAAAAAATATGGAAGTAGACAAAAAACAGTGGACAGTGGACAACAAACAAAAGACAAGAAACAACACAACACAAGTTAAAAACTACGAAAAAAATTAAGTGCAGCGTTTCGAGAATATTGCGATCTATTCCCGTCTCCTGGCTGAGACACAGTTGGTCGGAACACCAAAATGCGAATGTCTGATTGCTTTTTTTTTCTGATTTTTTGTGTTATTTTTTTGTTCTTATTTTGTACTTTGTCATTCAACACAAGTTTGATCAGCAAAACATGAGCAATGGCGTACGTCCACAAACCAATAAATTCTAAATAAAACGAAATAATAAACTTCCAAAAATTCGACACAAAATTGTCACTGGAAGTTAAAAACACGCTAAAAGAGTACTACAGGATTTACAGTAGCTGTGCATTATGTAGCTAAGATTTCGAGAAAATTTATTTAATGTGTAAGTGTCCCTTCGGGATCTTGGCTGTTGGAAACGTGAATACCTATATCAAAAATAGGGAGTGGAGGTAATTTAAAGCTCAGTTTATTCATTTTGTACATACATATTCATGTGTATATATAAATATATGCATGCGTATGTATGCACAGGATGTTTGGTAATTATGAATCCACAGAAATAACAGTTTTGTAGCGGCTACAAATTATTTTGTCAATTTAGACCCTACTAAATAAATTTGTGGTGATTACCAATTATTTTGCAGTGTCCACAAAACTTTTTGTTGGACTGTTTTTTTTTTATTTTGTAATCACCAACAAACAAATTATTGAACACTGCAAAATACTTAGTGTTCACCACAAAAATGTTTGGTAGGGACTAAATGGACAAAATATTTTGCAGCCGCTACAAAACAGTTTTTTTTCTGTGTACAAACGAAGGAGGGTGTAGAGGACGATGAAACAAGCAAATAATGCCAATAAACATGGGTCCGGAAATTGACAGTTTTCACGTTACGATTTATGGACACGTTCAAACATGACAATGTTGCAACACTTTTTTTGTGTGTGGAGATATTTGAAAGTTTTGGTGCATGTTGTCGATAGTGTTCAAGAACTACAGGAATGCATTGTGGATAGTTGACACTGCATTCGGAACACACGAATGAAAACGAACAAGAAAAATCAAATGTAAAACGCATACAAAAATAAAAAAAGCAATCCCAGAGAAATTCCCTCTGTTTTTTTTTTTTTTTTTTTTAATAATTTTTATATTAGATAACAATATATACGAACCATACGGTATTTTCTTGTTTGTAAAACTGTAAAATACAGACATTGGCTACGTTTTTATGTCCACTCATATGTCACCATTAATCCCTGTATTGCAATTTAAAGGCATAGAACAATATATTTGAAATTATAGTTAACGACACTTTAATATTCATACGTTTTATACGTTTTCTATTCCTGTTACTTACTAAATATTATTTCGCACTTCTTCCTTCAATACTCGAAACAGAATCATTAAGTATTCCTTCCTTGTGGTTTTGGTTATACCTGCTGTTTTTTTTATTTCGCGCCCTTTGGCGCGTTTCGTCTTTTAACAACAAGCAAATAAAAATGATCGCGTAGCTTTTCTTGACTTATTAGACTCTTGAAAATTTATTCGAGTTCAAAATCCGTAAGCTGAAATTCAGCCCTACCCAGACTTACTTCGTAACACAACAAAACCGTCTTATATAGCTTGAGTAGCAGCGAGCTTAAAATTTTTTTGACATGTGCGAACTGACTGGGTTAGATAATTTTTTGCAGGTATGCTAGTGAAAATAACAGAGAAACTACTCGTTTCTACCAAGAACGGAATCGTGTAGAGATCACATGCGTCCAAGCATGTGTACATAACATTAAGGCACTAGAGGCGCAGTATTTCTTCTCAAGTGAACGACAGGACTGTTTGGAATAATAATGGTCCTAAGGGAGAATTTACGAGCAAAATTTCACCAGTGAAATTCGTTGTACATATCTGGTGAGCAATAAATGATGAAATCAGCAGAGAAATGCCTTTTTCCCACTCCTTTGGCTGAAGCACTCAGCTTTGAGTCCCTTCTTATGTTTCCTAACGATGTAAAGTTATGTGTGTTTTGAACGTATGGCGTCGTGTTGTGTTCCAACCTAGTTGTACAGGTATTTCCAAGCAGCTTCAACTAGTTTTTAAATACAGTGAGGGGAGAAGTGGAGCTTTTTATCTAGCCAACGCGATAACCAATTTACAAAGAAGCAGACAACTGAGCGACGTGTACCCGAAACATGAATCGGTGATGCAAATATTCCAAACTTTTAACTGAATCCTGTAAAATTTGAAATATCCGCCAAATTAAACAGTGTATTTTTGTAACAATTTTGCAAGGGTGTGGAGGCAAGAGTAAATTACTGTTGTAAAGACAATAGACTGACCACCTGATCATTCTTGTCCTTTTACATACATTTGCTTATTACGAGAGCTACCAGTCCTCTGAATTTATTGTGGAATTTCTGATTATTGTTGTACATACACATAACGAAGAAATGTTTTCCTTAGTTCAAAGCTATTACCTAAGCTATAAACTAGTTTCATACGTTCTCGTGCCGTCATTTCAACGAATAATATAAATAAGGTTTCGTGTTTGTTTTGATTTGTCATAATCACATTTTTGGAAAATTTTGACTTGAATTGCACTGAGTAAGGGCATTTAATGCCCATTAAACCAATCTGTACTGTTTGGTGAATTTTTACCACCAAAGCGCATATAAATACTGATGTTACAGTATTTGGAAATTATTTGCTTTAAACATACTTTGATTTTTAAAATGTTTTAGTCCGTAAACTATGAAGTGCTCAATAGTGTTTCTGAGATATGCGGGAAGACCTGTGTTCTTTTTGCAGATCGGAGAGGAGCAGCACTTCAGGCTTGGCTTGTACCTCAGACAGAGATACTCTGACTTGTTACCTCTGACATACAACACCAACGACACCTACGTCAGGAGCACAGATGTTGACCGTACTCTTGTGAGTGCTCGTTGTTATCTGGCTGGACTGTACCCGTCACCACGGAAGACTGACAACCAGCCTCCCAACATAAAGATACAGGCCATATCCATACACACTAAGACTTCTGCTAACGACGATGTGAGTACACATTTTTGGAAAAGTTCTCTCCATGCATGGTTTTATAATTTAATATTTTAATACGTGTGTGATTACGTTATTTCAAATACATACTTTAACATGAAATCATCAATCCTTCTATTTTTCTTGCGAAGATCTTGATCTAAAATAATTAAGAGAGAAATACATAAACAGTTTCATGTACACACACGACCAACGAAGATAGTTGAAAGGGTTTAGATGGGAGGTATTAATGGGCCGTTTTTAAGGCGTAATAAAAAAAATTAGCATGCCACTTGAACTGGTTGACGTTAAAAACCTAAAAAACATATATTGTAATTCTTCTTAGAGAATTTGAACAAAAGAATTTTGTTACAAGTTTAGCAAAAACTTTATATGTGTGCAAATATCTGAGCTCTTGGGATAGAGGTCTTATAATTAGAAATAAAATAGTTGAATTAAGTTATTGATTTAGTAGCTCATAGTGCTTACAAAAATACACAAAACAGCAATCAACTACAACGTTCACAATACCCTTAATTATGCACACAATTACTACTGTGCCACAGAAACGTTAATTAACTTTGATAATTAAAGCACAACAAATGTCTACCATCAATTAATTAAAGACTACAAATCACAATTACAGTTCAGTCATATATCCAATAAACAGTCTCTCAAATAGTGTCAGTGTACAACCTTAATAGTCCGAAGTGGTGATGACTTGTCGTGTGCTGCGCAGCACCCCGAGTGCACCGCTGTCTTCACTCTTGAGGTCTTCGGTTCGATTCCCGTCGCGCAACTCCTCTTCGCCCGTCAGCCCGCCGCAGCAGTCCTCTTGTTTCGCCCAACACTTCTCCGAAGGTAGTCGCCTGCCGCCTCACAGTTGGCTGTCCTTTAAATTTACGATGACATTGTTTTCACTGTTCTGTGGATTAACTCTCCCTCCATATTTAAATACAACATTTATATAACATTTTTTAAATGACTACCGAAATTGGTCCTCCTCTACTGAAATGTTACTGAGTGGAAACGTAAAATTATTATTGTTACTATGCGATGCCGTCACTATATTAACTTGTCAAATAGTCCACAAAGAAATTATTTAGTAAATAAATTACTGTTAAAATTAATTTATATTACCTACTGTGTGTGCGCATACCGGATTAATTATTAAATTACTATTAACTTATTTTTAACTGTACCTATGGATCACTGTGATAAGTATACAGGTTGTAACATAACTATTATAAAAATATATAGGCCTAAGCTGTCAGGGGAAAATACCGATAAAAGAAAAATTACATAAGGAAAATACTCTAGGAATAGTAGTATACCGTAATTAACAGAAAAACGAAAGATCATGAACTCGGACACACAAAAAAGAACTGCACTCATGACTCATTTCAAAAGGGTGACCAGAACACTCATGTACCTAGACATAGGCAATGTTTCCATCCCCCCCCCCAATTGACAAGGTCTCCCAACGCATCCATGGACGTACCCTATGGTCTGATTAGCCTCAGCACCAATAGGGCACAAAGTTGGTCTCTCTAGGGCAGGGCACCACTCTCCCAGAGACCAAAATCGCACATCACTACGTGCAATTCGCCGACGGTAGAAAAGAGAAAGGAAGAAAGGTCTCTCTGAAATGAGTGGCTTAACACTGAAAGCCTACATCCCGTTATGACAAACCAACTGAAGAAAAGTTAGACTTTAACATAACTAATACTATTCCATGCGAATTATGATCATTTATGGTATCGGGAAGGGGATACTTGTAATTGTACTTGCCATTTGTAATTATTAATTTATTGTAGTATGTGTGTATCAATACTGCTTGTACTACTTAAAATGTTATTTTAACCTACGGTGTACACGCCAGTCTATTTTTCAAATTGAATGATTTAAATTACTATTTTCAATTTAAATTATATATTAAGTATGTCGTGCTATCTGAAGTGTAAGATATTTAACTGGTTATTTTATTCTATATCTAAAATACTGAGTAAAGAAGTAGTAAGAGAAAGTTACATAAAGAAAAGTATGTAGTCAAGAGAAATTACTGGACGAACACAAGAAAATATCGGCTCTCTAGCTCACCATAGGGGATCGGAGGCTTGTCTTACTCAGGTACAACTGCCCAAAGATCAACTGTGTCGCATCCATGGACCCACAGCTGGAAGTCCAAACTACTCCTACTGCCTCCTCAGGCCAGTAGAGCAAAAGGGCGGTCCTTCTAAGCGGCCTAACCCGCAGAGACCAAATTCGCACGTTGGACACACAAATTGAAGAAAATGAAGACAAGAGAAGTGATCTCCAATGGTGATAACTCACTCTACTGTAGAGGTCACTGCCTCTTCAGTTCTTTCACCCGTCAAGTCCACGCATCCCTGCTGCTGTAACAGGTGTTTTACGTCTGCTACCTCAAGATTGGCTAAGTGCTGGACCACAGTTCGGAGTGAATACGACTCTCATTCTGCGTGCTCGTGTTACTTCATATCTCGTGGGAAAGTGAAAGAAAAATGAAATGATGTTAAGTGGAAAGAATAACAAAACATCTTCTAACATATGGGATGGTAATGTAAGTTAAGTTGTCAGCCTGGCCTCACATCACCACTTGGCTCAAGTTGGCAGCCGTGTAAGCTGAGTTGCGAATTCCTGTATATGGGTCGCCGTCGCCGCGCAGTGCGTGCGTGCGACTGGACTACATGTGTAACAATACTACGCAAACTCTGCCTTCCATATGGACGCGAAATTGTACTATCATCAACTACTGAAAATAAATTTAATAACTGTGAAAAGTACAACGGACAGTACATTGAGAAAAATACAGGACTCGCTTTAGCGACCAAACAATGCTACTGTATCTTTAACTGTGTTTTAAAATTTAAATATGTCATGAATTTTATATTAAATGCTGAACGTGGTAATTTACTATTCTAATAAAATTACATAATTTCGGCACACACAGAGGAATTATTAAGATATAAAGTCATAAATGTTAGTAAAGAAATATTTGCAATAAAAAGATTTACTGAATTGTTTTAAATTGATATAATAACTGTATTATTAAATCTCAGAATTTACTTTAAACTATTAAAATGATGCTTTAATAGGAACTAAATTGGAACATTTGGGTATGATAATAATTTTAATCGGTTTTAACAGAAATTTAAATATCATAATTAAGGATTTATACTGGTTGGGTGGGTGGGGAAATTTATTCAATTAATCAAAGGGGGACGGAGGCTGATGTAAAATTGCTTACTATGGGATAAATCTAAACATCCTACCATTAGAGTTTTGGCTTTATCTTTATACGAGAATTTACAGGTGGCTGGGTGGGGAAATTAATTAAATTAATAATTTGACTAAATTTTAAGATTATTAATTTGGGGGGATGGTGGCTTGGCTGTGAGAGGCGAGGAGCTTAAGGCGCCTCTACCAGTGTTACGAAATGATATTTTCAGTCATTATTAATTTGGTGGTTCATACATTATTAATGGGGGGTGGGGTGGGGGGTTCACTCAGACGGTAAGATGTTATTTAAGGCTAAATGACTTTAGGAGAGTAATGGTTAAGCGGGTATTTGCTCTACTAGAATGACAAGTACTCTGAATACAAAATAAGTTACAATGGTTTCTATTAATTTAGGAGGGGAGCGCAATGTTACTGATTATTAATATATTGTATTAAGATGAGGTTTGCTGCCGCATAACTCGATCTGACGACCTTACCGAAAGCTGGATTGATGAGGTGACGGCATCGACGGACGAGCACGCCCCCGCCAGGACTCGAACCACGAGCCCCAGAGGAGAACTGTAGTGCTGTTGATCGGATGAGTGCTGATTGACGACAGACCCACGGCAGACAGACCCCGTTTACTTAATAACCGTGCCATATATCGGCAGTCTTGTTTTCATTATTGCGCCACTACGAGGGGAGTGAGGTGAGTTTCTGTCTTCCGTGGTTTCCCAACGCTGGCCTCATTGCGGGCCGAACCTCTCGCTGTCCGGCTTGCCATAACATCACGAAAAGGAAAGGAATGTTAAAAGAAATGCAGCAAGTGTTACTACCTTTTAATTACTATCATTTTAAAACTGTCGTCTACACTGAATATTTAACCTGAGTCTGGGATTTCAGATGTGTGTCATAAAATAAGTTAAGCGGAATAGGGTCTAATTTTTTTTAAAACAAACTAATAGGTTATCGTAAGATTTCGTCAATACTAAACAGTTTCCATTAAATTTTGTGGACTAATTTTGGACATTTTAAAGAAGTAAGGCTTTTAATGTAATAGCATTTCAAAAGTAATAAAAATTAATATTTTCTGTATGTTGGTATCAATCTATTATGTTTACTTTCATGACACATGCAGTCTACGTCTGCTTTCAAAAAGAAATCGTAATTACTATCTCTTGTTAAAAAAATATCAGTCTTATTTGTGTTTATAGTTAGTTGTATTCATTAGTATTCAGAAATAATAGTTTATTTACTTTCCTAAATAACAATACGCATTACAAAAACACAATTATACTCTTGCTGCAATGTTCTCAGTACATTTTTAAAATGGTAATCTTGCAATATGTCAAGTAAATCGCACTGTTATTTCATGTTGTGACAAAAACAAATAAAAACAATAACTTATTTGCGTCATTTTTACTTATAAGGAATTTGCACAAGTGAACATGTATACTTCATTATTAGATGTATTCGTCGATTCGGGACGCTTACGAGGTTACTACCAAACAGATATCATTAATTTCAATTATGCTTAAATACGTTGTAATTACGTTCGCCTGTAGTACTTGGTTATTTGTACTATAGGAACAAACATTTCGGAAACTAAAGGTCGTATCTGAAAATACAGAGGGCAACTCAGATGTAAAAATATCGTTCAAAGACTTGTAAATTAGCAGAGGTTGTACAGTTGTGGCTCTCAACTGCCTGCTATGTGATAAGTACTGTTTGGATAATACACTGCTCTAATCGTTTCAGAAGCTACAGAAAATCTTTACTCTTCCGGTGAAGCGCAAATTTGTCTGCATTCTGTAAACGAAGTCAGTAATAGAATAAATATATTTTTCACTCACAAAATCAGCTACACGATCAGAAAACCAAGACGGGACTCGTTACAAGTTATACTTGACACGCTAAACACACCACGGTGTTGCCTTTAATGTACCTCACATGGCACTTTTCTCCAACTCTGGTAGTAGCCTTGTGACTGGCAAACTGTTGCAGAAAAAACTGAAGCTGGTGGCACTTTATGGTGATTTGTTCTGGAGAATGTTCTATAATTTGGTTTTCCCTCTGGCAGAAAAGGACAGAGGTGGTTTCGTATTCACTGGATGTGTGCGAAAGTTTCCAAAATCAAGGGCGGGCAGAATTCCTGTTATCCTCATTTGAAAGAAGTAGTGGAAAACTACATGGTTCTTTACTCACCTTCGCCGCTTTTCTGGAGGTAAACAGAGTCGACAGTCGAGCTGAAGCCATTCAGAACAGCCAGTAGGTCCACATAATCTCCAATTACCAGTAAGTTCTCAAAGGACGTATTTACGTAGAGTGTGGTTCTCGCAATGTCTTTGTCTGCATATTATGAAGCTTTCTTAGTCTAAATCTCCGGTTTTTTTTATCAAGCATCGTTTGTTTTTGTCATTTTATAACAGTTTCCCCCAGGGAACTTTTAATACGTTTGACTCTTCAAACAAGATGTTCTTGCCAGAAATATCAGTGTAGCGATGCAAGTGTTCAGAAGTTATTTTATTACTGAGGACCCCATCCTCTGGATATACAAGTGACACATTCCTACCAAAGTGGTTGAATGTGTAGTTGATGTACCTGGCGACCACTGCTCTAATATGATCTTGATAGTGCCAGATAACCTAATGTAACATATATCCACTATCCACCACTACAAATGTACTAGCTCTTTCAGGGATGTTTTGGTGAAGTGAAAGCAAAGTTGAAGTTATATTTTGTACCTTTAGCATTCCCGCTTTGAACAATGACATTTGGTACGGAGCCAACTTTTATTTGTAATGCTCTTTCAACTCTTGTCAGAGTGCATTGTAATGCACAACCTCTGGAAGACGGTGACTGGATCTACGCCAGCATGCTTGTTTGGTACTTATGTTGAACTTCTGGCTAATGCTAAGGTTGGCACTTTATCTTTTCGTTTGAAAGTTATCTTTACCTGATGAGCTACCAGTAATCTGTTTGACCACTTTCGATTCCCAATTATTTGAACTGACAGGTGATTTCATCACCTCCAAAATTTCCACTACTGATGGATAGTATTTTGTCAGAAGCTGAAAATGGAGTGTAATACTGAACCAGTTCTTTAACTTTCTCCACGTCAGCATTTTCTTATGAGTAGAGGCACGAGCATTTCGCGTATTGATTGTAGGTCAGGTTGAACGGCAATAAACTGCCATATCGCTGTAACTTCCGTGATTAGACGACAGCTATTTTGACACAGCTTAAGAGGTTGCAAGCCAGTAGTAAATAATAAAATAATTCGTAGGGCTACCCACTTGCAAGGTTAGGAGCCAATGGACATTTGACTCTGGCCAGTGTGTATATAGGACTGAGAAGTCTAGACTGCTAGAAGGGTACGCGAAATACTCGTGCCTCTACTTGTGAAATGTTTAATGATATGTTAACGTGTTGTTTAATAAATAGGTGTACAGGTAATGTTCCACAACCTTTCCACATCTTCGCATATGTTCAGTTGGGTACAAATATTCCGGTTTAATTTTTTGTGGTTAGAATAACACAATTGTTTCAATATATTATAATTAAATTTCCTTGTATTATATGAAACTGCAACGTTTGAAAAAAATTGCTATTTTATTAATTTATTTAAATAAAACGCATATATTCCATTTCGTTAATGTACACGATTTTTTGTTTTTTGTTCATTCAAGTACCCATAAATCGTCATGGAAAATGTTTGTACTCTTTTCTCAAGATTTCTAACTTTCAAATTTTTTTTTGCTGGGTAATAAGAGAGTTAATAGGTCTACAGGCGTCATTCTGTGCTTAAGTTAAAGGTAGGTACATTAAGTTACCACACATTATTTTTGTATGCCGTTCCTCGTAGGAATAGTTTTTATCACAATATTCGGTTCGACACTCGAACAAAACAAAACTTTTAACATTTTGAAGAAAAAAAAATCAATTTTTGAAAGTTTTATAATTTGGGAAATATTCAACGTAGAGAACTGCAACGTATATCTAATTGATTAAAATTTAATTTAGATTAAATTATTTGCAGGTAACAAGTTTCCTATAACACATAATTTTACTGTTATACGAGAAATAGTGAAAAATGTAGACAATTTTGCAGATTTTCACACATTACGCAGTTAGTCCAGGTATTTCGGAGCTGCGAATTTCGATTAACACTACCAGTGCTGGTCTTAACAACATATCAAAAATAAAATTTACAAGAATTGCGCAATTTTAGAATTTTTATGTACAAACTGGCGTATATTACCTTACACCCAAATCGAGATTTACCACCACTATTGATATTATCATTCCAGTGTACGCAACAAGCTTAGTGTTTATATTTTACCGCATTAATAGGTTATCGTTCTAATCAGCAACAAAACAATTCACCTTTATTATTATGCGTTACTGTTATTATTGAGAATAAGTATTAAAATTTGCTGGACACACAACAATTATTCGGAAATAGCAGTTAAATCCTAAGGGCGTCATACTTGTACCCGGTACTCTGAGGTTATATGAACATATGTACGGAAATTTTTTTATGTAAGACACAGCCGTAGGTATATATGTCCCTGCTCCAAAGTTAAAGCAAATTATTTGGAGTGTGATTCTCATCGAAATTAAATTCAATAAGACAAACTTAAGTGCAGAAACAATCTTTAAAATTTTAAAAGCTTAATGTTAATCTCAATAACAATTAATTTTAGGGTCATCAACTCACACTTCATAAAACATGTATGTTGGTTAGAAAACCTTAACCTGAACCGTATTATTCCACAGAACTAATGATGTGGTCCCAAAATTGTTAGAAACAGATGCAAAGCATATGAAGACAGACACAAGGTTTCAGGAGGTTTAATTCACTGTTGCTATATATAATTCATACATCTGTCTCATTCTGGTCCCGAATGAACTTGGAGTTACAACCTTTAAAGAACACTTGGTGCTTGGAAACAAAACACGTGATGTTCCAACCCATTCAAGTGGATCCTCGGCTTCTGGAAACAGTGGTGCCACTCGGGAAGAATAGCTGTAACAATACAATATCATTATACATTATACAAAGCCAGCGAGAGACTGTTGTCTGATAAGACATTTTCTGTATCAGTTTTCGTTTGTCTGTCTTATGCAACTCAATTAAAATACTGAGGAAAGTATTAATGTATTAGTTACAGTGGTCGTTCAGTATTCAGTGCCCAAGAAATTGGTTGGCAATTAAATAAGCACACTAAATTTGAAATTAATATAGTTGTATTCATGATGCCTCCAACTCTCTTGAGAACCTGTAGGATTGTTTACCGTGAAATAATAAAACCAGTTACACTTCTCTAACAGTTATATGATTTAAAACTTAATAAGTAGTTATAAATAAGACTAAAGTCTTACCAAGGCTAACTGACACAAGTGAGCATATAACAGACAATATTAAATTGAAGAAACTTGCTAGTGTTTCCAAGAACATCCAATCAACTGTGGACCAGTTGGTCTCCGGTATAAGACAGCGGTAATGTTCTAACCTGTTGCAGGGACTTGGAACTCGTAGTCCTTGCCTCCCTCTACTTCTTCTGCACATTCGTTAGACTCGTTATCTGGTACAACCTCCTTGGTCAGCTCTATGAACTTATCCAGAGGACACAAGGCCTCGCAGCCAGGAATCTGCAGTAGGTACGGTTCCATCTCGGTGCTGTTCTTGAACGACACCTGCCGGTAATACAAAAGCATTCATTTCTCTTAATACTCCACTTATATGAACATGTTATAGTAAACACCATTTGTGCTAGTTCTCACCGTGACATAAGGACTGTTGAGAATCTCCCTGAGATCAATGAGGATGGCAGAGGCGTATGGAACCAGGAGTCCATTGAACACTTTCAGTGCCTGAAGTAAGTTGACCAAGTTCGTGTCGTGCGCTGAGTAAATATATAGTTTGCGGTCAGGACTCAATGTGCCGTTCAGTTTTCCCTGCATGTTTCCAATTATCTGCTTCAGTAATGGTCCTGTGAAAAAAAAAAATCCTAGAATCACTAACACTACTAACATTCGTACTTGTGTGTTTTTTTTTTTACAATAATAATATTGTATCATCACGTGGTTATAAATACATTTCCGGCTGATTGCACAAATCGTGTTTACATTCTCGTCTCAAGCCTAATACACACGGCCATATTTCTTTTACACGAAGGTAAACGCCTGCTTTTTAAACCTCAACTTTATGTACGTGTGCCGTTGTGAATGGCCACAGAGCATTTTAATGGCTATCATACAATGACTTGTATACTAGCTAGTGCGGAATAGGGACGGTGTACAAGAAAAAATTAAACTCAAACAAACGGCTTTTCTTCACGCGTAACTGTTTTTGAACGAAATAGCTCACAAAGTAGAAATATATAACTGGACGAATGAAGCTGCTATTATCTACTACCGACAACATTAAAATGTATAAATTTTTGTTTATTTTTCGCAGATAGTAAATATTCTTCAGGTGTAGCTGAAATATTTGCTCTCATAACATTAATGGTGTATATTTTCTTGTTTAAGAAATATGGCAGTGTGAATAATTCTACAGCATTTACACTTACTTTCATTTGAAAGAAAATGCCCGTGGGTACTAGGCTTTAGAAAACAGCCTGTTTGCTTTTTTTCTTGTTAAACACCGGCTGTGTTTGTCACCGGCTTCTAGTCTATTGTTAGGAAAGTGTTAAGAGATTAAGTTGTTCTTCTATGAATATGCAAGGCAACATAATTACTAGTAATTTAGTAAAGTTTATTCCGATAACATATGTTGTTGGTAAGAGTATCTTATTTATTTATCTCATAATATTTACAAAGGTCGCGCGAAAAGTTATAACGTTGACCAAGATGATGCAAAACTGCGAAACATGTTAAATTTGAGATGACCGTTTTGTTGAATAACAATTTTATTTCTGTTAATATATACCTTTTCACGAGATGCTATCATAAATGTGACCAGTCGCATACTAAAATTATTATTGTCATTGCGTAAAGAAAGTATGAATAAACATGCACTTAACAAAGGCTCGGAACAATGGTTTTAGAAAGAAATTCACCTCAAGCTTCTAGTATTTATCCTGTTTATTAGGAATCATCTTAGTTTCGTTGTAAATGTGTCTCATAACCTCGATAGATATTGTTCGTAAAATTTAAATCTCTAATCAGAAAGGAGGTTTTAAGAATGCCTCATACCACGCATTTTTAACCATCAATTTTGATACTGAGCATGGAATTTCTTGGCTAGATACACATCAGTCAAATGATAGATTCTCTTAAACCATTTGCTCTCTTTAATATAATCTTCTATTTTATAAACAATTACACGTTTCGTGCATTAATAACTAAAACTAATATTTCTATTAATATTTATTGTATTTTAAGTAGCTTTAAAGGGTCACAGAATTTCCGACACCCAAAAGCCTACGGGTAACGTTAACGTATCAGATATGCTTATTATGCCATATGCCACGTTTCCAATGCACAGCGTACAAATAATAAATATTATAATACATATGTTTTACCAAATTATTTGTAAAATTTTTCTATTGCATTATTTTGGGTGCACTGCGAAAAAAATTTTTTACAGAGACCCTAAAATATGTTTTATTATCCATGTTAAATAACTCACACATAATTTAACTAAAATGTTTGTTAAAGTACTATTATTTAGAAGAATTGGCTATTTTCGGGGAACACAGTGAGAATAATTTTTGGTAATGCAAATAAAATACTGATATCAAACACGCTGCAATGTAGTTGAAGGATGAAACACAAGTGTGTACCTTTCTTTTATTATTATTACTATTCACAACTTATGAACACCGCGCAGCAAAGCCGAAGACAAATATATTGTTATCAATAACAAATTCTTCCATCTTGGTACAAGTGTGAGCTGGCGACTTCCTAATGTGTAATGCTTACGGTGAATTTATTTGTATGATATCTTTAGTGAAGTTGTATCTGTTACCTGCTGCGAGCCGTTGCAATTCTGTAGTACCAGCAGCCTCTATGAAGAATTCTACTAGTTCTATGTTCTTCAGGGGATTCGGGTAGTACGGCTTTACCCAGCCAGGTAAAGGTAAATTGTACAACTCCTGTAAATAAAGTTCTAACGTAAAAAGCCATGAATTGAAGCCAAAAACTGCCATGCCAAACAAAAGACGGACAATACTTTGCATAGAGCATTACATGAGAGTTAACTGTCATTGTAGGAATGTATGGTATTACTTGACATTTGGCCAGTTCAAGCCACACTATTCATAGAAAAGTTCGGTAATTGAAGATAATATTTACTTACAGGTAAGGAGTAACACGGAATGTTTCTCACAATGAAATTTTACCTCGATAAAGAGTATGTCGTGCAGTCCAGCGGCGGCTGATGTAGTAGTCCCGGCAAACGCTGCAACCTCAGCCAACACCTTGGATGTCTCGTTCACAATACACTGGTACTCACTCGACTGCCTCAGGTAGGTAGACAAGGTGGTGTACTTGGCGCAGTTTTCGTACGGCAGCAACAGCTGGACAAATAATGGTATCGCTTAAGTTAGCCTTAATTTCGTATCATTTGGTTTATAACTCATCACGGAAAATAAATTTTCGCATTATTTATAATATTCACATTGTTTTACACTCGTGGAGGTAATGTGAATTATAAAAACAAACTCGCGTATCAGTGTACAAATAGTGGCATAATTAAATCATTCATAACCAACTTGAATAGGTGTAGGCTATCGTGGGTAGTTTAAATTAAATAATTGTTAATTTCTTGTATCAAATAATTAAATTGTTTAATATATTTTTAAAGAACTAATGGAACATTAAAACGCTTGTTTTAAAAAATACAACTCGTCACTAACAAATGCAATGTTTGAAAAAAGAAAATAATATTTATATTGTATTTATTCATTAATAGTGCATACTAGAAGAAATCCACCCCTACGTTTTTTATAAGTAAAGTTGCAGAAATTTGGTTTCCTGCTGCCTTGCTGTAATGAGAAAGTGCAGTTAAGGCCTCGCTCTTTAGTTTTGCAGTAGTCTCGAAAGTATTTTTAACGCAAATGAATACATATATAAAATATTCATTCCTACAGTTTTAACACTTATGTATCATCGCTTGTATCTTAATTTTTCTGTTGCAGTACACAAAACGGATTTTTAGATTTTAACCCCTGAAATACCTCATGTTTTGCTGTCTTAATAAGTCAAAATGAATCAAAATAATGTTTTGCTAGCAAACAGTACACTATTTAAAAAAAAAAGCGCAATGGAAAAATTGTGTATCGTATGACTGTACACAGTCTCAAATTTTTTCAAAGCGATTGGTTAAAAAATATTCCAATTATTTGCAATCGCTTGAAATAAATGCAAGTAGTGTAAAATGAAGTATAGAATATTTGAAATTATTTTAAGTAAAAGTACATATAAATGTAACAATCTTACGTGGTAAACTCATAGAATGCCCGAAAATGTTTGACGCTGCATAAATTATGTTCCTAAATATCTCGAAACTTTTCGGAATTATTAAATTTAAGAAAGATAGTTTCTTCTGATGTAATTTTCTTTCTTTAGTCACTCTGGAACTCTTCGTGTACAAAGCAAGGTTAAAAACAACGAGGACAAACAATTTTGATAATTATTAATAACTCCTAATCATGTTAAATTTAATGTGTGTATCGCAATTTTTTTCAGGAACAATGTAGAAGAATTAGAATTTTCATTTGTGGAACAGTATACCGCAGTTGTATAACAAAAACTTTATACTTACATCATCGTTACCCTGTGTCGCGGTGTGTATGGGGATGGCTTGGAACTTGATGTTGGGCTGACTCTCTGTCTCTTCTGTTGGTGGATACAGTCCAGCCAAGTTACTGAGAGCACTCACAAGAGTACGGTCAACATCTGTGCTCCTGACGTAGGTGTCGTTGGTATTGTATGTCAGAGGCAACAAGTCAGAGTATCTCTGTCTGAGGTACGAGCCCAGCAGGTAGTGTTGCTTTTCTCCGACCTGCAAAGTGAACAGAGCAAGCAGTGATGTAGATATCAGACCGCTCGCCTCCCACCACGGTGATCCGGGTATGAGTATCGATGGGTTCGCTACCAATTTGCTTATTAGTAAAACGTGGAGAAAGTTGCCGTTCGTCATAGTGAGCTTCTGTTTCTAAGTGCCCATTGCTCTGGTATTCCGTCATATTTTATTTTTAGATCACATATATTTAATCTTATTTTATACGAAAATTTACACTAATTTTTGCTCTTCGGAAGTTTTTTATGTCATATAGTTTTTGCGTAATGACTCGTAAACGCCGAATATTACTTTTTACGGTTTTATGTACGCCACTAAAACTAACTGACATGCTAAACTGAAAATTTTTACAGCGAATAACGATTTTGTAGGCTTAAACTTTTCCTACATAAAAACAAAAAGTAACGTATGTGTGTATTGAAAAAAAAAAAAAAAAGAAAGTTGCTAAAATATAAAATTAAAAATTAAAAAATTAAATTTTTTAAAAACAAAATAATTTTTTTTTTATGTAGGAGACGTTGTAGCCTATAACCTCGTTATTCACTGTACATTTTTTCGATTTGGTATGTAAGTTGGTTTAGCTAGTGTACATAAAACCGTAAAATGCAATTTTAGACGTTACGAATTATTACATAAAAACTATGACAGACAAAAAATTTTCATAAGAGCAATATTTAGTCACAATTTACGCCTAAAATAATAAATGAATTTAGTACAAATATAAAAAGATGACGTTGTAAGTTGACGTAAACCTCGCCCTTGAGTAGTGTCCAAGAAAAAATACCACATTTCACTGCAAAGTTAAATGCTGGTTGCAATTGCGACAACATATAGTTAATAGCGATGTAATATTACGGATATAACATAATCACAATGTAACCCCGTACATTTGCTTATGTCTTTGAAGATTGGTAACTCTTGCACCGAAAATCAAATTAATATTTTAACATTCCGTGTTTTCTGGTGTATCGAACGGAGTCCGTTGATTTAATATAGGCTATATAAAGTACAGTATTCACGATTTTCTAAACTTCGTGGACTTCATTAAAGTTGTGATACTGTCGTAATAATTATTGGTTAAAAAATAAGTTATAAAATTTGCTGGTTGTCACATTAAAGTAATTTAATTAAAGTCGCTATAATTAGCCAAAACAATATTATATTTGCTTTAAAAAATTGGCTTTAAAATAAAAACTATTTCCAACAAATTAATTTTACAGGTTTGCGATATCTGCTACATTCTACAGTTAAAAAAGTAATAATAATTAAGAAATAATATTAGCAAAAATCATGTAAAACGGAACCCACGGTCTTACGGCTATGCTCTCTAAGTTGCTACTGTTTCTGCGGTAATATTTTTTTTTAAGTCTAAATGAGACCAGAATTAAAAAAATCTGTTCAGCTGTTTGTTTATAAAGGTTTTTGCCACGACAGTTATTAAAAGAAAACAATAAATTGAACGGTTTCGGTTAAAAATTCAATTAACCATAATTTCGTTAAATACATAATTAGCTAAAAACACAGCATTTACTGCATTTAAAATATCAGCCAACATAGAGAAGACGATTTTAAACATAACTGCCAGACATATTATTTTATGTCTGCTCTCGTTTAGGCGTAAAAAATTAATCTCTCTAAAAAAAGTATGAACAAGAGAGCATGGCTCTTAAGCACGGATCACTCTATTAGAAATGAATTCGAAGCAGAATGAATCAAAAATTTATACGGCATTGCCAGCAAAAATAAAGCCAAAAAATTTTAGTGACACATGGAGACCAACTGTGAAGGACAATTAATTTGTTGTTAAAATATATCCCTCGTGAGTTATTGCCAAGAACCTGAACTTCACTGAAATATTTTGTGTTCTAGGTATCGCACGCAGGTATTTAATTACCGGATTGTAAGAATTATTTATATTACTGGCACTTGAAAACTGCTGTTGTACATGTAAGAAATTTTAATTATCTTAGCAGTAATTGCCGAAGCCTACATTGTTGTCGCTCTCAGTTTTAGCCATTTAGCCCAAATTGATGTTTACTGCAGACGTCTTGAGATGAGACAAGCTTGCCAAAAAACATCCCGAAGGTTACAAAGATAGGTGGCACTGAAAGTAAACAACTATTTTTCCAAGCTAAGGATGCGAAGGATAAAATAATGCTCCTATCCTTAAGTATATATATATATATATATATATATATATATATATATATATATATATATATAGGGTGTATATTAATTCATGATACATCGCTTGAGGGCAGGTAGTACGAGCCAAAACAAGCACTTTTTAACTATAAACCCGTAGGCGGAAATGTACCGTCTTCGTAGGGGAGCGCAATGAAAACTCAGCTTAGGCAACCCCGCCGCACACCACCTGCTGACACGCTGTAGAGTGGAGTGTGCGCAGCAAGGTTCG
>PNEQ01003046.1:78293-90333 GCA_003012365.1 Medauroidea extradentata | reverse complement strand
AGCATGGGGGTAGAGGATGGGGGCTTCAAATACCTTCGACAGATCAGTGTAATGCACAGCGGGGTTGCCTACGCTGAGTTTTCATTGCGCTCCCCTACGAAGACGGTACATTTCCGCCTACGGGTTTATAGTTAAAAAGTGCTTGTTTTGGCTCGTACTACCTGCCCTCAAGCGTTGTATCATGAATTAATATACACCCGATATATATATTATATTAATTAATTTTTTTTAAAAAATAGTTGCAAGTCAAAGTCTTTATATTCATAGTGAGGTGAGATCATGTAAACAAAGATGTATAGCGTACAAACGTTTTATTCTGCATCAAGGTATGTAATACAAACATTTGGGGTGACAAAATTACATATTATTCAGATATCTATAGATTTACAACTGTCACTAGAAGAGCCCGTGGAATCGTAATTACAGAAATCAAACATAGGTTTGAAAAATTCTGAAAAATATAAAATACGGTGTCAAGAATGTATACAAAGGTCACGACTGCAGAGAAATACTAAGAATAATTGTAGGATTAAGCATGCGGACAAACCAAAACCCAGTATATATTGTTAAAAAGGGTCTTTCTTGTGCAGAAATGAAGCCATATATGTTGCAAAACCTTTGGAATTGTTTATATAGTTGTTAATTAAAGACGCAAGTGAATGAAGGTGTTATGTTACAAAATAAAAGTTCTGAGTAAAGTGTCATTTAGGTTCGTTCCAGCTATGCCTAACAATGTAACTTAACCCTTTCATCCACACTATATCTAGAAACATGTGGCATTTATGTGAATTATGAGAGTGCTATGTGAAAAATAGGTACATAACACCTTCGTCCACGGAAAAACCTGAATTTTTTTTTTAAATTGTAACATACCTTCGTCCACTTGCTGTAACTGTTATTTAATATTCCTGACATGATTAACGTTTTTTTTTTTTTTTTCAAAATCGGTCGAAACATTACCTCTGTTAGTTGACCCAACCCTCTTGGCCAGTATTTCGCGACGTTGTTGTAAGGGTCGTTGGGGTAGGATCCAGTCGGTGCTCTGTCCCCATGTCGGAATAACTAAAATAACATAAACATAGCGAAGCATTGACGCTTTTAAATAATTGAGTATTTCAAATTTATTAAAGTGAATAAAATGCTGATTTGGTTAAGCATAGAAATGTAATAAGTTCGAAGAAAACTAAGTTATTTTATTTTAAATTATAAGTCTGTTGTAGTATATGTGACAACAGTATGTGGTTTTTGACTTAACAGTTTTAATTCTTCATGCATATGTTATGTACTAGTTTTAAAAGTATGTGATATAGGCTAAAGTCAAATCTTCGTTCCTGTGTTAGTAATTTAAGATAAAATGAGGTGGTTTATGTTTACAACAAGAATGAGTTTATTAATTTCGCACCAGTAATACTTCACTTATGCACTAAATGGCTGTACGATTTAAAAACCGAGCTTTTCCTTCCCCAAACTTTACAAACGGAGACAACTACTCGTTACAAATTCTGACCACCTCTGTGCTTATCTCACTGTAAGGAGACGTATTGAAAGAAATGTTAAGCATAAGTTTGGTACAATGTCCAAAAGTAAAGATTCCTACTAATCATACCGACTATAAACCGCTTTCTTCTCAAACCGTTCTCATAAGCAGCGTGGTTCTAGGCCTTATCAGTTACATCTCGTTGATACACGAATAAAATAAAAATATGTAAATGAATGTTAAAAATTATTAATAAAATAAGAAAATTAATAAAACAATCATTAAAATAATTTTCTTCTATGGAACTGAAGCAATGAATTTTTTTTTCTACACAAAAACTCGTATTTAAATATCAGGTACTAGTAACATACATTTTACTTGTTTGTTAAGTACCACTGAGAAAATTTGAATATTGTTAATTTTACAGAAGTTTACTGTACGAATTTGCCAGGAAATTTTTTTATAAAGAATAAAAATTTTATTTTATCAGAAAACGCTTCTTTGTCAGTCATGAAATCCGATTCGCTTTGTACCATAAAATTGTATTTATTCAAGCAGCTGTGTTTAAAATTATTAACAAATTATCCCTTACTTGACAAATAAATGCTTGTACGTTTGTAAAACTGGAAGATTACCTTCTGTATTACTTGAAACAGGTCTAATTTACTGCTGCAATATTTATATACGCTGGTCTGCTCAGTGAAAATTATTAATTATTATTAGTAAAAAATATAAGTAACGAGAAAAATTAAAAATTAAAAATAATGAGAAAGGCCGCAATATACTGAGAAAATGATGTTCTATATGCGATACAAGGGGATAGGATTTCCTTTAGTACTAACACGTCCTATATTGTACTGAAAGAATATAACAATTAAGTTAATATTTAATGCGAGACCCGCTTACAGTTTTACAATATTATTGTAAGATCAACCATTGTTCACTAGGCTGTTAGAGTATAATTCTCACCACACTGGAGAAGATGATGTTTCCCTGGTGTGGCAGAATCGGCACAGCGGTGGCGCTGTGTACTGCCAGGGCTACCAACAACACAATATGCATCATGGTCTGCTTCAACAAGAGACTCGGGCAAGGCCTGAGGGTGAAGGATCGTATGGTTCCCCAACGACATCGGAAGTTGGTCTCAGAGTATCTTATATACCCCACAGGTATCCCATACCCACATAGTACGCCTAAAGTATTTCATTTGCTCGTAGATTATCTATTACTACAATCATTAGCCACGAACATGCCTCGAGTTGTCTACTCTAGATTAAGTCAGATCCCTGACAGATTAAGTATTTCGGATGTGTACCTTACTGCAAACTTAATGTTGGCCTTGAGATAAATCATCAACCATCGCACACTTCAAGCGTTACGTAAGATTATTTTGCTCCATTTTGTCCACGGTTCGATGGAAGACAACTTTTAGAGTTTTTAACTACACATTACAGAATTCTACACAAAAGAAAGGTCGTTGTTGTTTAATAGCTATACTGCTTTCAAATGCACAATTTTGTAACGTTTCCGAGTATTTAGCAACATGTCATAATTTTTATGTGCTTGTATCATTCTGGCAGACAAGCGCTTGCACTATGAAGGATATTTTCTGTTCCTATACATTTAGAGGAACTTGTTTTATGAAGTCAGTTAAATACAAAGAATATCAACCTACTTCTCTAGAAACTGCTACGAGAGCATAGTCACAACGCAATAATCGGAATACCCTTTGCTAGTTTCCTTTAGTAGAAGAGGAAATATCTGTAAGAATTGTAAAACCATATTTTAATTAAAACATACAGAGGTTGGAAACCAGTACTATTTAAAGGTTTAATGCAGATATCAAACAACTGAACGACTGCCGTGACTCTGCAAAATACCGGTTCCGTGTAGTTATGCCTAACCTTGTTTACAAAAAAAAGTTTTTAACATTCATAGTCGAGCAATATCGAAGCATGCTGTAAGGGTAGCGATGCCATTGATGCAGACAAGCCACAGCTTTCCGGTGTAAAGTTTCTCCTTGCCAACCATTCCATGTGACCAACATGAGGAAGGCACTTCGTTAAGCTTGGAAATTAGTCATACTAGACTCTCACATTTTTCAGGCCTTGTTACGGAGTTTTGCAACGATTTCGAAAATATTGTTTTATTGCTACCTAATACTCATATAAAAATTTCGCTGCACAGTTTTGACACTTATATGTTATAATTTGTAGCTGAATTTTTTTTTTGTAGAATTATACTGAACGGTTTTTTAGATTTCATTACCCAAAGTACCACGTTTTTCGTCGTGAAAATAAGCAAAAATTAAGGAAATTATTTTTTTGCTAGCGAATGGTACATTGTTTTATAAAACGCGTCCACAGTATTGTGCATCGTGTGATTGCACATTGACTCAAATTTTTTCAAAATTTTTGGTTAAAAAATATTTGAGTTATTGGCACCAGTCTGAAAAAAAAAACTCGGGAACAAGCCCTTAAAAGTCGTATTCTCACATACATATCACAGTGTATAACTGGGACTTGCCGTTCTGAAATGTTATATTTGTAATATGTGCTAGGTTTAGTCAATAATACGGACCACAATTTTTGGTGAAAATATTTCTGCATCTGTTTGTCTCAGTGCTTCATGTGCACAGCTGCAGCAGTGTTTCATTGTTATTAGCAGCGTGTCTTTGTCGAAAGACGTTTCCCATTTGACTGCACCAATCAGAATAAGGTTACTGCGATACCACACGTCCGTGATTTGCGGCAAAGCGTTAAGACACGAAACATTTAAAAACAGCCAATCACTGACCATGAAGCATCGCTGCAGCTGTGCACATGAGGCACTGAAACAAACTGCTGCAGAAATATTTCCACAAAAAATTGAAGACCCTAAGACAAATAGCCAAATAAAAATCCCTTAGTCTGACACCCGTATGTGTTGCGTTTACCATTATTCTATGCCAGAATATGATTCGTTTACTAAGTGGTTTTTGGATCAGCGCTTTAATATCAGAATGACTAATTCGTTGTCGTCCACGAAATTAATAAACTGCTCATTAAAAACAATCATTTCTATTTTAATTATTTTTCATTGCTATGGTATCCCCTTAAAATACGGATAGTACAGGAAATACAAGTGACCAACAAGTATGCGTTACCTTTGGTGACTTACTCAATGCTATTCTCTCGAATAATTTTCGAAACAGGTAAGATTATAATAAAACAGACAGCATTGTACCGTCTTTGTGATGGACATTGCCTGACTTCTCGTTTTCTGGAATTGAACTAGAAGTATGTTGCCAGGGTGCAGACATGTACTATTTGCACTTGTAATGTTGCTTGCACCCGTACTTGAATTAACAGCAGTCTAGCCATTTCTTATGTTTTCGCCACCAGAGCCAATACTTTTCTCTCGCCATCTTGACATGCAGTGTTTGAAGGCATGTCTGATTGATGTGTCAGTGGTAGATTTGACAGTCTCCCTTTAAACAACTTAGCACGTGTCTGACCGGTTAATTCATGGGCGACACTGTAACCAAATACTCGGTGACATGATAATCAAGAAGTTCTACTTTGAATGACGAAAATAAAATACACACGTAACAAACGAAACCGAGTTAATTCATCTGCTTCGATTATAGTCAGCTAAATAATTTATTGTTCCATTTATTTAGTATTTATCTAGTTAGCTCCTCGAAAAAGCATGGAATGGAGCAAAAATTTGACCCCTGTGCTGCTGCTCTACATATTTCGTCCCTGAACTGAAATATGTTTTTTAAAGACACTTCTAATTAATGAACTGATCGTTGTTTTTAATCGGACGTTCAATATTTCGAGAGAATGATATGCAACAAACCCCGCAACATAAAGACAAGATAAGGGAGGTAAATTCCTCCCCGTTCAAACCTGTTCTAAGTTATTTATTGCTGTAGTTATACTAAAATGGCTTGAAATATGGGTTACGTGCGCTGTAACACGCTCAAAAAACTGCATAAAGTCTGCATCGTTATTGTTTTTGTATGACTTAGTGGCTGTACTAGTCAAAATAGTCACTAAGCGTTTCAGCAGTCTCCACGTCGCTATATCTTATGGGTATACACATGAAGATGACGCGGGTTCGACGTCCTTTAGCCAGAATTCACGGTCCTATGTGTTATTACGTCACTTCGTTTTTTCTTCTTCGTTGGATGCTGTCTTTGATTGAGCTCTAGTTTTGTTGTTGATATGTTATTAGTTCTAGAGAAATCAAGGGCGTGTCTAATAATTTGTCACACATTCGCAAAGCACCACGTATGGAAAAACTTTTGGATTTGATCTTGTCCTGAAATGAATTGGCGAAATTTTTCAGTCTCTACTTTCGGGAAATAATCCCATAGAAACCTTCTTCTTAAATTAATTTCTTTGTCAACGAGACTTAAAGCCGGACACCCTACTACCATCTACTTAGCTATCTACTTTTAACTGCGTACACAGAGGATCTGTATTCTACTCCCTGTGATGATGAACTCTCATGGGCAAACAGTGAATAGTGAAAAGAAAATAATGATCAACTCACAACTTCGTGACCACGACGAATTAACATATTATAAAAACGCAAGAGCTCCACCAATGTGATTCAGGTTCGATTCCCGGCGGGGTTGGTTACCGGATTTTCGCATGTGGGAATCGTGCTGGACGATGCCGTTGGTCGGCGGGTTTTCTCGGGGGTCTCCCGTTTCCCTTGCCCTTTCATTCCGGAACAGCTCCATACTCACATCATGTCACCCCTCACCCGCGCTAAAGACATCGATGTTGAGCGCTGACCAAAATCTCTCACTCGCTCACTCACGCAAGAACTCTTTTTTTTTTTTCTGATTTCAACCTTGAGATCGTTTTCATCGTTCGTTTCAACAATTTTCTTTCTGTGATTTTTTAAGCACTGTGGTCTAATAACTGCAGCTTACTTATGAACATAGTTTTAACCTATATTAATTTGTAAGTGAGCGACTTACAGTGCAAAATATTCTTGCTGTTCACACATTTTGATTCCTTGCATGCAAAACCAAGCCATACGCGTACTGGGCCATTTACCAACAGACGCTTTAATGTGAATGGTGTTCGTGCCTGAACTTGGAATGAATCTTACTATGGCATCCCGCATCCCATATTAATTTCGACTTTTCACGGTTACCCCATAGTTAGAGACATGAACTTTTCGCGAAAAGAATTTTGCCCCACTTTGTTCCAGTGCCTTATGTGCACGTCTGCAGTTCTGCTTCATAGATATTGGCAGCGTGCCTTTGAACTGTGACGTTTCTCATTTGACTGTACCAATCCCAATGAGGTTACTGTAACACCACACGTCTGTGATTTGCGTGTAAAACCCCACGACACACGAATGTCAAAACATCCAATCTCTGACCGTGAAGCAAGTCTGCAGACGTGCACACAAGTCACTGACACAAAGTGAGGCAAATTTCTTTCCGCGAAAAGTTCATGTCTCTACCCATAGTCGTTCCAGGCGAATTTTGGGATCGTTCTGTCTTTCCTTGTACTTGCCCTTGAGTAAAGTTGTGTCTCATCGTCTCTAAGAACCACGCTGTCGACGAGATGTGAAGACCTATAAGTGCGAGCAACAGAAGACAGATCTGTATTGTAAACAGACGAACTGTTCATCGAAGGTGTAAAGTCTCTGCACTCCCAAGTACACTAGCTGCGGTGACCCTCTCAGCGGTGTTCATTCTCTAGTCTACATACTTCCCCGATGTCCCGCATCTTCCTCGCGCCTTCATGAAACACGATAGCATTTTCCACCCTGAGCGTGGCGTAACACCCCAGTTCTCGCGTCGAAGAGGTTCCTCCATGGATTAGCATCGTCATTTATTCGTGTTTGCATAAACCTACTACACTGAAAAAAAAAAGAATACTACGTGTTTCTGCCTTCGAGCAGGGTTACATTGTTTATGAGTGAAGGTCGGGGTGAAGGATGGGCCGGCTTCTCGACTAGCGAGGCATGCCTTTCGCTCGCCGGCCCGAAGAATAGATGAGGCGAGGGAGAGATGAGTGGGGAGCAGCGACGGAATGAAAGTGGTGGGGAAAACGGTAGTTCCCCGAGAAAATCCTGTTGCCAAACGCACTAATGTAAAATATAAGTAATAGGATTTCATCGCATTTATTTTTTAAGTGTATTTTTATTTGAAACCCAATAGTATGTAATCGTAATGTGTTCAGCAATTAAAACAAAACATGTAAGAAAATATAATCGTATTTACAAACATAACTTTTTCTGCAATTTTTTTTAGCTCTGGAAAATGTATAAAAGTGTAATTACATTATTAATTTTCTGTTTAATGTATTCTTATAGGTCGCATAAAGGAGTTAACAGAGGAATAATCACAATGCGGAAGGTATCGGCTACGGTTAATCGCGTTGAACGATTTCGAAATGACATTGAAATCCTAATTTTGAATATCCGCTTCGAGAATTGAACACGTGTCCTAGTGAATGCGAGTCAAGATGTTTGAATTTCGCCAACTCTATCGATAATAGTAATAATAATAACAGTAAAATCGTGTAGGGGGTCAACTCGAGGGCAGGGTATCACACTTTGTGAGGCCGAGAGTCAATTCATGGGCACTTAGGCGTTTGTCGTTCGCTGAGAGATGACATGAAGCGATATTCTACAATGGAGCAGCGACGGAATGCAAGGGCAGGGAAAATGGGAGTACCTCGAGAAAACACGTCGGCCAAAATCATCATCCACCACATTACCCACACGAGCACGCCAGATGGAGCGCTAAATCTCTCGGTTGGGCGTGTTTGCCTTGAAATACGTTTTCAGTTGTATTAATAACTATTTCAATTATATAAATTAAGCCCTGGTCACATTATCAGAAATTTAAAACGAAAAATGCTGTTATAACTTTGGTTTGGAAGTCAAACTGAACATTAACACATTATTAAAATCGACATTAATATGAAAAGTAGTAATTGACAATAACCCGTGCAGAACGCAATAGAATTAAGTATGAAGAAATTGTTTTCTTGAAAGCTGTAGCTAGCATTAGTTTAACGCTATACGTACTAAGCCGACTCTCGCAATAAACGCTTTTATGTCCCATTGTTACTGAAAAACTGTTATAACAGTCGTGATCCTAAGATGATAACCACGTGTATCTACAGTGATGTTCCATGCGTAGGACACGTGGTAGCAGGAGAAGGTACGACTGAAAGATAATCCTTGGTACATTCAGGGTTTATAAGAGATTTTAATTTTTTTCTTGTTTACACTCACAATTTATACAGGTTTACTTTACTTGGGGCAGATTATGCACTAAACTTGCTATGAATAAACACATGAACTTTCGTGACATATTTTAAACGCAAGAGAAGTCAATGACGTAACATTTAAACTTATTTGTAAAAATTGATCTTAACTGCCAAGAATGTTTAGCTGTCACCGTAGAACCCTTGAGGTTTAAGGTTCGAAACCCGCGTGCGCCTCTACGTGTGCCACTAATAAACTCGTCCTCATTGCAGCGAGTGAGCAGAAGCTTGCCTAAGCTGAAATCGCACGACGAAATAAACACGCAATTCCCGTGCAATCCGCTGAAATTGCAATGCACGTCAGACACAAAATTCTCTGAGTATCACATACAATGCAAGCGACGGCGTGATTTGAGAGCACAGAACAAACTCTACATTTCTGTGTAATGCCATGCAAATTGCGTGAAACAAGAAATGCAATTGGCCATTTCAGGAAGAGTTTCCACGGGCTTTACTGTACACGTAAACATAAAATGGAGTTGACATGTGAGAGTGTGTTTCGGTTATTGGAGGAATATAAGAAATACCTGATGCCGTACAACACAAAGTCGCCAAACCTTCATAATAGACATTTGCGCGATAGTGCTTTAAAGGCTGTGGCTGCGAATGAACGTAAAAGGCTCTCACTTTCCTTGTCATCGCATCCATCACACAATTTACTCGCTGATATGTTTTTAAAATAATTGCAATTTAATACGACAGGCCTAGGCAACAAACTACAGTTTGGCGGGAAAGAAAAGAATTGCATGTATATTGCATTGTGAATTGCGCCATGTAGAAGGTAGACATGGAGCGAATGAGAGAGATTTCTTTGCAATTGTTGCGCAGCTGATAGCATACAATGAGCTGCGCAATCTGTAAATAGCGTCGTATGATTCCAGCCTTAGCCAGACGACATAAGTTTAAAACACAACCAAACTGTTTATCGTACGAGGCTAATGTTGGACGACAAAATTCATTACATAACAAGACAGACCACTTTCCACATTTGATAGATAGAAACCTTATTCTTATTGGTCATCAGAATCCAAAGCGTTGTGAATTTTTGGTTTTATTTAAGTAACAGATCAAATGTTAATATTTACTGTATACAGTTAACATGCTTAAACTAGCAAAGTAATATTCACAATCTGTAAAAAAGTAAATTAATGTTTCGGACAATTATTATTGTTTAAATAATGAATTATTTTCTTTATTTAACACGTAACCGACATCATTCATTAACTACGAAATTCATTGCGACAGTTGAAATAAATATGTACGTAATTACGTATTGCTCATTTTCATGCTGCAAAACCGCGAAATAATTTGTTGAAAATAGCTTATTACTGAACACACTCAAAGAGTCACCTTCATAAAAAATTATTCAATATACAGTTCTTGCAATTTCATGGCAAATAAATATTTGCAAACACGTAAATCAAGTGCTTCGTTTTAAACATTATATTTCCCGTTGTGTTTTGGGCGGGGAATGAATGGATGACATGCGCTACAAATACCAAACTAAGTAGCGTACCCACGTCCCGACTTCTCCCTATATTTGAACCATATTATGTGACGTCATAACAAACTGCACAACAGGGCAGAAAATTAACAGTACAACATTATTAAACATCACTCCATGCTTCTTGTATGGTTGAGTTTCTTGTGTCTTAATGAACATCTATACACACTCAAAGAAACTTATTTGTATGCGTGTGTATGTGTATATATACTCAAACAAACACACACATACACACACCGACACACAACTGCTGTCCGTCTGCGGCATCAAGAGTAATTCTTGTAACGTACCAATAATATCAGTAGTATTCTAACGCCGTTGTCAGCAGTACTCTTTAAACTATACCGATACACTAATGCCGGCCCGTTGACACAAATAATGTACCACATAACGTATCGAAATGACTGCAAAAAATGTATTGCGTACAAATTATTTCTCAATGTTCATTCTTGCTTTTCCCATCGTCTGCCTCAAATGGATTACTAACTACGTTTCGCCCGAGACAATTAGTTTATTGTGGCTATCAGAAAAACTTGCATAATATTTTAGGTATTTATGTAAGAGTCGTTGGGAAACAAAGATTTTGACAATGCAAATGGTTAAATAAAATAATATGGACGGCAAACTGACAACAAATTTTACGTTTATTCACACTTGTAAGTCAAAAAACCTCGAAATCACTTTTCAGATATTTGTATTAAGTTTTCAGTTTGACATACAATCATGATCATATCCAGTTTAATCAATCTAAATAGGCTCGCTAGGAATCGAATTTTGAAAAACCCTAAAATTATTACTTGGACATTTACGTAATAGTTTTTAGAAGCAACTTTACGTATCGAAGAATTCGATATGAATAAAGGATTAATCTAAAACTGTGTTCTCGTCCTTTCTTCCTTTAGGGATCGAATTTCGGAAAATCGTGAAAGAAATTGTTTGTATGCATTTGTATGAAGATCTCATTGAATTGAAAATAACAACGTTAAACCGCCATGTTCGACCTATATTACGTAGTCATTTTCATCCGTTTTCAATATTTTATGTGTGCGTATTTCGAAATACCATGAAATTTATTTTTAGGTCCTCTTTTATGCAATAATTACGTAGCTATCTAAAAGTTCAATGGATCCGAATTATAACTGTAATTGATCAAAAACACTTTCTCAATAATTTTAACCATTTGCGGTTGACTTTAAGGAAAAAAAAAACTTTAAATAACTTAAAAGTATTTACGTAACCATAACCCTGATTCAGTGATTACTTCGTTATTTCAATAAATAATGAGGAATAATAGAAAAAAATTTCATGCTTTCCCCGTGACAGAGTTTTGAAAAAACTTAAAATTTAATGTTGGGTTTTTGCATATTATCTAATGGAATTGATAATCACAACGATAGCCTATATTAGGTTCGAGAAGTTTATAATGACGATTCATCAAAATCCTCACTATTTTTCACCATTTGGGGGTGAAATATCAAAAAATTCCTTCTACATTTATCTTACTCTCTGAGGGGAACATTTCTAGATCAAGAAGTTTGGATTGCGCGTTTTTAAGTGCAGATAGGTATGTATATAGAATGTGATGGAGCAGTGGTTGAACACTCTCCTCGCATTCAGTATAGGGCCCAGGTTCGAATCCCGGCTCCGACCATCATGATCTCGTATGTCTATAGTTTTCCTAAATCAATCTTGGCAAACACTGGAATGGTTTCTTTAAACAGGCTCTGGCCTACTCCTACCTCCTTCCCCCCCCCCCCCCCCCCCCCC